>JAPFBL010000265.1:247500-560563 GCA_026182355.1 Hermatobates lingyangjiaoensis
ATAATAAGTTCAATAAATTTATTACATTTTACTTCCATATATATATATATATATATATATACAAGTGACAATTAGAGGAAACGATTCTTCGAACTGAATAAACTAGAATTTAAAAAAGAACACATAGAAAGGAAACCACTGAACTCACTACTATATTTCGATGTCCTCGTCTTCAGGAAAAGAAGTGAATCGCTCCAAAGGCTGATAACGACTGACTTGGCGTTCGAACTGAAGCACTCAAACAGTGTAGCCAACTTTCGGAGGAAAGGTAGACAGGGAAGATAAAGAAATAAAAGCCAAATAAAAATTAAAAAAGAAAACAAATAACTAAAATAAAATTAATTAATTATATTTAATTAATTAATAAATTAATTTTATTTTAGTTATTTGTTTTCTTTTTTAATTTTTATTTGGCTTTTATTTCTTTATCTTCCCTGTCTACCTTTCCTCCGAAAGTTGGCTACACTGTTTGAGTGCTTCAGTTCGAACGCCAAGTCAGTCGTTATCAGCCTTTGGAGCGATTCACTTCTTTTCCTGAAGACGAGGACATCGAAATATAGTAGTGAGTTCAGTGGTTTCCTTTCTATGTGTTCTTTTTTAAATTCTAGTTTATATATATATATATATGGAATTAGCTTCAGCTACTCAAAGGGACTACTTCTGCCCGATGACGACGACAGTCGGATAATGATTGTTATGATGATGAATGTGGTACATTCGAAACATCTCGACTAGGAATATTGGTGATAAGCTTTATAGTTTTAATAAAGAGACGAGGAAGGAATTCCGGAAACTGGAGAAATTGTGTAAGAAACAGATACAAGCCAAATATGGGGCGTTATTTAAGAATATATATATATATATATATATATATCTCCTGAACACGGTTCAAACCGAAAATTAGAGACTGTAAGTTTGTTCTTTTGATTTCTCTATGTTTCTTTGTCTATATTGAACTATATATATATATATATATATATATATATATATATAGTTCAATATAGACAAAGAAAAACAAATAAAGACACACACAAAAGGAACTCACAACGATATTTCGACAGTCGTTGTCATCGGGCAGAAGTAGTCCCTTTGAGTAGCTGAAGCTAACTATATATATATATATATATATATCAATGATCAAACCACAATAAGAAATGGGAAAACAAGACTAAGACCTTTCAACCGTAACAAGCAGTCTTTGTCAGAGTCAAAAACCCAACTGAACATTCAATTGGGTTTTTGACTCTGACGAAGACCGCTTGTTACGGTTGAAAGATCTTAGTCTTGTTTTCCCATTTCTTATTGTGGTTTGATCATTGATTGTTATTTCACGTGTTTATGTGAAAGCTTTATATATATATATATAGAAACATACTTAGTGTCTCCAGTTTTTAGTTCCACCATTTTTCAGGAGAAAAAATTGAATGGAACTGTACACATGACTCAGTGACTGCTGAAACGAATAGCCACACATGTACTCAGTCAAAGAACTGGTTCAACTCATTAGTTAGAAAATAAGAAAAAAAAATGATGTCTGAGAATTAAGAAAATAAACAGAATGAAGAAAAGAAAATGCAGTCACTTAGGGAGATAATAAATTAGAAGATGGCTAAGGAAAATAAAAGGAGATTATAAACAAGGCTCTTTGACTGTTGATCTAGGAGAAAAATTCAATCTGATTTACTCTGAACTTAATTTACCCTAAAACTTTTTTTTTCTAAATTATATCCAACATTTTCTTTTTTTTATTTTTTCTACAAAATTTTGATGTTTTGGATGAAACATATTAACAGAATCGCAGTGTATGATGAATGCCTGCAACATGAACTATACTCTGATACCAAGTAGAGATATCAAAAAATTGACAAAAAAATAAACATATTCATAGCAAAATTGTATATAGAATATTTATTATGTTTATTTAATTATTTGTTTAAAAAAAAACATTTACCTGATTAAAAGGTTTTGTTGTTTTACTTACCTTCAAAGACATGAATCAGAAACCTTATCTCTGTTTATTTATAGTGTCCATGTTTATCATTATAGTTTACTTGAAATTTTATTACTATTTATATCTGTTCGTGATGCATTTATTAAAATATAGTAATTTACACTATTTAACTTTATTTGATTTGTTCTATTTAATATCTGCATATGTGGAGGTGAATAAGTAATTTTATCAGCTTATTTGATTTTCTAGCTCAGGTTTCCAAAATATATTTGGATTATAATAATTTTACGACTGATTTTTTTTGTTTTTTTTTTGACCTATTTTTTATTTTTTCTGACCTAAATAACATCAAATTTGTGCAAAAAAAAGTTTTATTATGTTTCAAATTTTCTTCGTTATATTTTGGTGTAGAAAATTTATAATAAATAATTTTATATTGTTTGCAAAAAGTATAGCTGACGATAAGTCCCGTTTTTAGGACTTTTTTTTATTAATTTAGGGGACTATACTCCCTACTTGTAAGATACTCTAAAACTAAACTGTAACTGTTTATGGTTAAGGTATTTTAAAGATTTCCACTAGGCTGATTTTTCAGATTGTGTGAAACTTTTAAATCAGAAGTGAAAAGACAAAAAAAACATATGTAGCAAAATATTGACTACATTTTACAAATTAAAGAAGAAATAATTGACATTGAAGAATAATTCTAAATTAAATGATTTTAAAGGAAATCAGATTTTTTTCTCAAAAAAGTATATTTAAAACTTTTTTTCTATGGTACTTTTTAAAGACACAAAAACTGGTAGAACGGTGTAAGTTCAATTGTTTACATGGGCCTTTAGTACAGTAGGTGTTTTTAACAACGAAGTTATATTTTTTTTGTTTACAATGTGATAATGCTTCATTGTTCTGAACTCTTTTTTTATTAGTGAAATTAAGAACAGCCTCTTTTTTTTTGAGGGTGACTATAGCACTGTGGTTAAAAACTATTGTACTTCCCCTTTTCTGTACTAACGTACCCCATCAGTTAGCTTCAACGCCTTCAAGAAGTTAAGCACTTTTGCTGGTTTCCACGGTAAAATATTTATATAGTAATATTATATTCTATGGTAGGTAGCACCTACCTCTGTGTAGCAAAGTTCTCTTACAGTCAGTCAGCAGGTGCAACGGTGTTTCTTCCTCTTTTTTGCAAATCTGAATAAACGATCATTGATAATGTCCATTTAGGTTACCTACGTTTCAGAAGAAAGTAAATTCCTTTCCTTTTCTTCGGGACAGTCTTCTTCGGGTCTTTAGGTGCTCTTGTGGGAGGTTAGCTCCCACTAGTTAGCGCTTTTGGATCCTCTGCGCTTCCGGATGATGGTGTCCGGACTTCCTTCTACTTAGTATCATACAGGGAAAAATCCCTGTATCTCTATCGGTGGTATTTTGTCCTCTCCTGTAGAGCACCGCATGCCGAAGTAAGGCTATTTACTCAAGGAGGTCGCCTGGTACCCTTGAGGCTCCGTTTGTAATACAGTAACCCCTGTATCATCCATACTTCGGCACGGATTACATAACACCTTAGATTGGAGCTGGGATAAAAGGAGGGTATTTGGGGATCAGGAAGGTTGTGAAATGAAGGTGGACAGACCCAGCCCCTGATCACCTTCTCTTCCTCTTTCGTTTGTCCCTGCGTATAGCAGGTTAACAGGGTAGACTCGTGAAGGCCAAAAGTCGGAGTTGAGTTGAGAAATATATCTAACACTACACTTTTGTTTTTACATTTAGTACAACTTTTGCAAAGGGTAAGCTACATTACCACATAATTTTTAAAAATTATTTGTTGCTATTTTTATGATTTTAATAAAAAAAATTATAACGAACGTTTTTTTATTTGTTTGAATTAGGATAGTTTGAATTTGATTCTCAAATCTAAGGAATTGTCATCCCGTATAAATTTAGCTTATTTAGTCTGAATGCAGAAATGATAAAATATGTACTTCATTATTTTTAACACAATAAAATGCTGTCAATTTACGTATTATTATCATTACTGATCCAGGCAAATACTGACAATGCTGACAGCTATGTACAATGGAATAATTTATAAACGTATTCGTGAATAGTCACCTCTTGGAGAACAGATTTAATTTAGAAAGAGTCAGAAAGGATTTCATCAGTTTCAATGTTATTTTCTACTGTTGACCAAGCTCTCGTAAAAACACCATTCATCCGTATAACTTCCACATTTGAATAGAAACACATCTGCCTGAATATTTAAAATACAATTACACTCAGTTTGAATAATCCCATTCAATAATAAAAAGAGCAACATTACATTATTATGGTTTATTTTCCGACAATTATTATTCACTCTATTTCAAGAAGTTCTGCAACAATTGGTGTATTACTACTTGAATTGTTGTGACTACTTACAGTTTGTGTTTTTTGCACAGTAACCTGTCTATCGATAATGGGTGCGCAATCACAAATGAGCGAAATCTGTAGCTCTTGATTATATATTACCTGTAAGTGTAGGCTTTATAAAAAATTTTCATATACATGTATACGTTCACACTTACAGTCCCTAATTTTCGGTTGGACCGTCATCAACAAACAGTTAATTGATGTCTCTATCTCTACTCTCCTGATGACGGTTCAACCAAAATTAGAGACTGTAAGTGTGTTCATATCTTTAGTCTGAGTCAATAGTTTACTGTGAAACGTTTATTGTCTTTTTTTTATAGTTTTACTGTTGTGTATATAGTTCAATGTAGAAAAAGAAACATAGAGAAATTAAAAGCACACACTTTCAGTCTCTAATTTTCTTAGAGACAAATATAAAAAATATATAAGTGACAGATTTATTTTAAAAGATAATTCTCTATATTAATATTAAATAAAATTATTGTAATCACCTGAATCTATCGGAACATTGATAATACCATTGTGGAAAATTGGTTACTTTTTTCGGGTAATAGGTGTTTTTCAGATTACTGATCCTAGATTTATAGGCTGGAAGAATACTACTATCAGTTGTACCTTCAAAAGAGTAGTTTTTTTTTTCGGTTTCAAAGTTCTCTTTGATTTGATGAAAAGTAAAATATTCACCTTGAATATCCGACGTTGTGAAGAATTTGTTATCAGTGTAGGAGGATTCCTCTTAAGAGAAATAATGGTAAATAATGCAGGCAGGGTTCGGTTTCCTTATTTAGGTCAGGTAGGGCTGAAACCTTTTAGGGTAATGACACTTGCACGCCACTGCACAAGTGTTTAGATAGGGTGCTTTCTTCATATCAGCTATCCTAGATAAATTTTTCTTTTCGTACTGGTAGACAGATTTTCTAGGAAGTTGTTCAAGTGTAATTTATTTTAACTATTTATTTTATTTAGTAAATAGTGAGTTAAGTACATGAAACATGTGTAAGTAGCTTCTACTTTTTGTCAAACTAAACAACTGTCTCACCTTCCTTTATTTTCCTCTGTATTTCCCTCTTTGTCCCTCTTACTCTATCTGTTGTGTCTGTCACCTCCCCTTTCTTTCTGTTTATTCCCCCTCACTCAGTCTGTCTCTGCCCCTAATCTCTCTGTGTGTATCTGCGCTTCTCGCAACATCTACCACTCCTCTCTCGCTCTCTCTCTCCCTTTCTGCTGCTCTGTCCCCTTACTTCAGTCAGGAGGGCATGTCGGGATGGCGGTGTCTCTACCACCCCCATCTCCATACTGTCAGTCCTTTACCCCCACTAACTCATCACTCTATCCCACTCTATCGCCCTCTGTCTCTCAGTCTCTGCCTCCCCCTTATATAACTCCCTGTATGTCTCCACCACCTTTATCGCCGTCTCTGTTCCTACTATGTATTTCTTCTCTCTCTCTCTCTCTGTCACTCTACCTCAAACCTACCTTCACTCATTCTCTGTCCTCTGTCTTTCTCTGTCTACCACCTTTGCACTTTCTATTATCTACCTTCGTTTACTCACCCTCATCTCTGTTTTTCTCTTTATTTGCTTGCTACTCCCTTCTTTTACTGTTTGTGTCACAAAAGTTTGTTCAAGCTAAAGTAGTAAGTAATTCTCAAATTATAACCAAGCACTAACTAATCGTATATACTTTTTGATTATATCAACTTTCTCAAAATAGCTGTAAATGTTTTTTGGTCCTTTTTGTTCCGAATTTGACAACGAACAAGCAAAAATACCCGGCGTTGCCCGGGTCTAGAAGTTTTAAGTATAAAATTTGAAATGATCGAAATGAAAATTGGGTTCAATATTATTTTATGCATTTTTGTCTTACGATTCTTCATTCATGATCTACAGTCCCTTGGACGTTTTTTAACATTTTCAGGAGAATAGTGGTACCTAGGCCGAATGCATAAGGTACAAACATACATACATACATACATACATACAGAGCCACGAAGAAAATTTATATATAGATTCTGAAACTTGTTAAAAAAATGAAGGTCAAATCTACAATTTGTGAATGAAATTTGTTTGAAAGATAATGTAACACTTGGGACAAAAAAATTGATTTTTGAAAATTGTAATGTGAAACTTGTGACAAAATGTTTAATAGTTGAAATTGTTATGTGAAACTTGTGGCAAAAAATAATTGTTTGGAATTTATAATTTGAAACTTTTAAAAAAATTTAAGAAACTATTGATAATAGCTAAAGCTTTGTTAAAGTTAATAAGAAACCCATATAAAAATACAATAATTGTCTTTAATATCAATCTGAAAACAATAAAAAAATTTCTGGTACCTGGTTGTTTCTAATTGAACAAAGCGTGTGGAAATATTACATAAAGATTAACCTACCTGCGGCCGCCATTACCAATTACAGTCAAAATGTAAACAAACAAGTTATACAGCAAACCTTATCTATTATAATATTTTTGGGATATTACATGAACCACAACTCTGATTTTCGATTTTTATTTCCAACATTTCATATTTTATGCATTAAGGCCGTAGACGCCATATTTCTTGACAAAAAATGCAAAAACTCAAAATCGGCAAATTTTTGAGGTTTTTGGGCCCTAGGGGGCCGAGGTTAGGATGCCCCAAAGAGTTTAATAGCCTAAAACCACCCCAAGACCTATAGAAAGTGCCTTGCAAAAGAATATTTGAAAAAGGTCCATTGTAGGCCGAATCCATAAGGTACAAACATACATACATACATACAGAGCCACGAAGAGAATTTATATATAGATGAACATACGGGAAGAAATAGAAATATACAAGCATAAAATGACCGACAATATAATTAACGAACAAACAAACCACCAAACGGACATTTTAACAAAACCTCAAATAACATTTAAAAGACGACACAAAGAACTCGAAATAGATGATGAAACAAGAAATAAAAGGATAGAAACATAACAATTAAAGAAATATGCAAAGTAAAAAATTAACTTCACACACAACACTGAGTCCACAGTGTAGATGACAAGTGTAGGTAGGTTATATGAAAATGAAATACACAGTCAGTTAGTTGCTCTTGAAGATGGGATTCAGACGGATCCGAAACTGGTCGAGCTTTTATGAGACTTTACGAGGTATAATGGGCAGTATTACTGTTAATATAAGTCATTAAAATTCATTTCAAAGATTTCTCCTCTGTGTTGTTAATAATATCGTGTTGCTTAGCACAGGCTGTTTAGCGAGTCTAATTTCATCTGAATGATCCCCTTTTGGATTCCAGTTGTTATTGCCCATCTCTCGCATTACCACATGGATATCACGTAAACTCCATGCCTTATTCAGTTAGTTGTTTTCTTTTCAGTCTTTACAGAAGCCCCACCAGTGGTAACTTCGTTAAGTAAGCCGGTGTGGCAAGACCCGTCTGAAAGTAAAACAGAACCCTCCGCTCCTAATCAGACGAGACAAGCAACAACTTTTCTGTAAACCACACCCCACTCAAATTCATCCCTACAAAACCTTCGCTCTATCTCTTTTCATCTTTATTTAAACTTTATTCCACTTCTAAATCATAATTTTCTTTAGAGCTTCAAATTTGCCATTCTTCCTTCTTCAATATTTATATTAGCAATACACAAAATATACATCAGCACTGCATATAATAAGATACATGTATTGTATATCGTTTCATATCTATGCACACACACATCATACAAATCGTGGAAAAAACATATTTGAATGGAGTTCTCTAACTTCCTATCAATTTACAAGATATTGATGGCATGTTTTATTGTGGGTACAATAACTTCCCTCATTAATTTTAATGAAGTATCATCATAAACAGAAACGTGTCAGCTTTACACGTTTTGAGATTTTTTATTTCTAGTTTTGAAGGTTTGAAGTTCTGATGATAATAATAATGATGATGTATAAATATATATTGTATATTGAGTAGTTGTCTGTCTTCGGAGTGACTCACATCTATCTTCCTGATGAAGAGGCTATTGAAATATAGTGGTGAGTTTCTGTGTGATCTTTTTGTGAATCTAGGTTATTTAGTTCATTGAATCCTTCCATTTGAATTAATAGGTTTTATATATATATATATATATTATATATAATCTAGGAGGTCTCAGAGCTTATTTTTCTTCATTCTGATTCTTCCTACGACATTTTGTCTCATATACATATCTTAGGTGTTGCTGGTCTGAATACTGGGCGGTGACTGAGTGTCGGCTTGGCGAGTAGCTGGTGGTTGGTCACCTAGTAGCTGCAGTGTGCGTGAAACCCCCGTGTGTTGACGATTAATTAATGGGTTGTGCTTCATGATTTTCATGGCTTCATATATTTGCAGTCTGGCTGGATCATTAATTTTCTTTAAAATGATGGTGTTTTGAACAAGGTCCTGGCGGGTGAGTTTTCTTCCATGTTCCTCGGAGGTGTGTCTAGCGATGGCTCCTGCTTGCAAGTGCATTGTCAGTCGTCGTGAGAGTGTGGTCGATGTCATACCGATATATTTTGAATTGTCTAGGAGCTCACAATCTCCGATATTGCAGTTATATTCGTATATGACATTGGCCTTTTGCATCTCCGGGATGACTGCATCTGGGCTATTTTTCATTATTGTTTAATGCTAATCAAACAATCGACCGAAGTAGCACAGTCCATAAGGTGTACTATATGAATCAATACACAGAGGCGTATAAAGAAGACGAGAGAGTGTTGAAACAAATTATCCGCAGGAATGTTAAATGTAATAACGAAAATGAACGTCTTCAAGTCCATATTTATTATAAAAGTAGAACCACCGCTAATCTGATAATGAAAAATAGCCCAGATGCAGTCATCCCGGAGATGCAAAAGGCCAATGTCATATACGAATATAACTGCAATATATATATACTCTGCCACGTATATATATACTCTGAAAATTGGTTTTGAGCTCTTCATTCAAGTATTTGGTTAGTTTTTTGGGGTCTAGGTCTTTGAATTGAAATACTCCTTCTTATACCAAAATTTTGTATTTATACATATCATAGTTACAAAAAAATAAAAGGCTCCAATATTTTTTCAAAATTGGAAATAATTTCAAAAAATATTGTAAACTTGTCTTGTTTATGCAGCACTGAATATGCTGAGGATGATGTATAAATACATCCACATGTTGGTATAAGAAATGTTTCAATACAGAGACCCAGCTCCCAAAAATGTTATCAATAACTTTATGTTTATTTCATAATAGAAGTAAGGAGCATGAAGTAGAAACAAAATAAAATTTACCACGACTCAGTCAGTTTTTCAGGTTCAAATGAAACTCTCAATGACAACGTTTTGGTTTTTATTCAAAACTTTTTTTCTTATTGAAAAGTTTAAAATTTTGAAACAGAAAAGCTTATGTATTACATTGGAAATGTTTTAAAAGAAAACAATTTTCAAATTTCAACAACTGTTCTTATCTGTCCTTCTTAACAAAGACATTTCTTAAGATATTCCTTAAGTTTTAAAAATAATCTTCTATCTTAACAATCTGTCAAATATCTTATTTCAGTCTATATAACTTTATATTTAACAAATATGTCCTATAAATATATTAAGAAATATTGTTAATGGGTCATAAGGGCGACTTTTTATACTAGGTCAAATCTTAGTTTATCAGTATTTAAGAAATTTGATGTAGAACATATCTTGTAATTGTTTTTGCTTTTATCTAATAGGGATACTAATTAACTAATGATCCCAACATTCTCTCTCTCTAACTAAAGTAAACGTCTTAGTCTATGATTTTAGAACAAGGATGTGAAATGTTGAGTAAAAAATACTTAAAAAGTTGGGATAAGCACTTCATTCATCAATAAATAATTTAGACATGGAATTCGTTTTAACTAAAATGTTATCATCAATTCTTTCTAATTCTGATAAATAGTTATGTCAATAATGATACATGGAGCATAATATATTGACAGAATATTATGTATTTGTATCAAATATATGAACAAAGTTGTTCAACACAGATGTGTCTTACTTGAGGAAGTTGCCTCTACGTCCAATTAAAGTCATTACCAATATTTGATCTTAAAAGAATATAAATGTTTTTTGCTTTGTTGTTGAAATAGAAGATTGCTTTTAAAACTTAAGAATCATGCAATATATCTTGTATTATTAGCGATACTAATAAATGAATTTAATATTCTCAGTGTTCTACGCTATTGTACTGTTGGTTCAATATTTGTAAAGGTACTATGGCTTATGGTGACGGTTGGGGTGTTTGCTTTGGTGGCCGATTGCAAACTATGCTTTGCGAATACAGTTAGAGAGTAGAAGAGAAGGTTTGCTCAAGTGTTCACTGCTTGAAGGCTGTGGCTCCAGGTAGGTTATTGGCTACCCTGTCGCAAGCTAGTGTAATTATAAAGGGCCATTTGTATTTCTCTCCCTTTCCCGCCTAAGCAACAGATATATCTCTGTTGCACATACCACTTGAGAACAAGCCGTAGTGCCAGATATTTCTCTACTTTCACAGTTTACTCAATTCCATATTAAACTTCTGCGCCCTTATTAAAACGACCTCTCTCTTACTCTTATTGCAGATTTCTCCTTTTCTCAACTAAGTAAATCTTTGTTTACATCACTACAATAACTGTCTTCGCCTGCACATTTGGTTTAATTACTAACATGGTTTCTTTAAGGTATGAATATATTCTTTTTTATAAACATAATGAACTAATTCTTTGTAAGTCTTCATCCAAAAATCAATAATAGTACTCAAGATTACAAGACAGTTTACGGTGTTATTTTCTGCAGACTGTTCATGTTGGGAGGGTTAGTGATGTAGAAGGCATGGTGTTGTAATGGGCCCTGCCCATGAGGGTATGGTTTCGAATTTCATGAAACTTCATTATTTGGCGGGCATGATTTTATATGGCTGATTACTTATAATAGGGCAGTTATTCAGTGGTTAATCTAATGCCTCTAGCCTGGTAGTCGGAAAAAAAAACCAGCTGACCTTGATTTATTCATGGGAAGTGAATTTATAATCAGAAAAAATAATCCCTAGCAATGTATGTTTAGAAGTTCGTTCAACCTATACGATGTCAGATTTTCGGTAAAGATTGTGTAAAAGACCAGTTAAATATAAGTTTCCGCATGTAAAATATCCTTATATTAGAAAACTACGCCTTTCAAATATTTAGTGATCATCTTTAGGTTAATCTTGAGTGAAGAATGAACTTGATCTTAATCTTGAGTTGATTATGAGGTCTGAAGTCCATATAAAACATTAATTTTCCATTCTTGTTCCAATTTTGAGTAAATACAACACAAAAATATAATGCACATCTCATAATACACACGTACTTACTATATTTTGTACATTCATAATATGAGTTATATTATAATATATTTATATATTTGCATATTTCTATTATATAAAACAGTTTAATGATATGCCTGTCAAATTTTACTAACATCTCTGTGTATAAAATATTTACATTCCATATATTAATTTACATTTGAACAATGATAAGTCTGACAATATTTTGTGTTCCTAATGTAGAATTTACCCACTTTTATGGTATTTAAGACTAATATTGTAATCTAATTGTAGTCAGACACAAGGTAAAAAATAGCCCAATATAGCTTATGTAAAAATTTATTATGAAAGTTTTAATTTTTTTACATAATTAATAAAATATTTTTAACTGGCACTAATTTTAAGAAAGAAATAACAATAATATTCAATTACAATTATTTGTAGAATGGGCGCGCACACACCACACACACGCACACGCGCAAGCACACGTACACGCACACGCACACACATACACTTCTCACACAAACACGTACGTACACACACACACACACACACACAAATACAGAAAACAATTATCATTTAATTACATCCAAACTGCATTATCTATCCATAATTATTTATATTTAAGGAATTATCTATATTTATTTATTATATCAATATTATTACAGAGTACTTCAAAATATGTTTCGTCAAGTATATCTTTTTTTTTTCTTCTGAACTTTTCTTATAGTTCAGTTAATTTTATAACATGATTTATTGAGCAATGGTTACTAAAAATCTAATAATGAAATCATCAAAAATGGTAAAAACTATGGAAAATACCAATATGGTAATATTGTTGTTGTTCATTACTTGTTACATAGTTGAAATATTTGTATTCACTATTGTCAGCAATACTGTCTTCACGTTTTATAATGAGTGCATGCATTAAAAAAACCACTGAAGAAACACATCCATGAAATATGAAGAACTATAGTCATAAGGCAAGGAGAAAAAATGAACGAGTTCCAATTTAAAATTGCAAATGTAAAGAATGTTTGAAGTTAAAAAAAGATTTTTAGTGAACAGTGCAAGTGTATATTTCTTTCAATGGTTTTTAATAGTGAAAACTCAAAAGAGCGGAATCCAGAATTGATAACATCAAACGAAGCAATAATGTTGGCCTTTTGAAGTCAAGTTGAATGATTCAGGAAATGCTGAATTTATGAAAAGTTTAGCACCGTATAATTCAATTGAATCAAATCAAACTTTTTAGGGAGTAGGGCTGGATGGTTTATATGTTTTCAGTTTATTTTGATGTTACCTTTGCAATCACTTGAAAATATGAACACATTATTCTGTAAATTAAAACATTTCTACATTGAGCTGATGTATGTCAGTTAGCAGACGATTTCTTTTTTGTTGTTAAAATTACTACACAGAGAGACAAGGTAATGACAACTAATATGAATCAGATAAATATGTTACCTAAGCCTTGGGTAAAAGTCTTCCTCAGAGTTTTAAGAGGAATAACATTAAGGGTACTGTTGTAACAAGCATTCAGAGTGACAGCTTAGACCTGCAGGGTGAAATGTTAGAAGTGGTAAGGATAGGGTAAAGTACTTTTCCTCATTTCCTCATTTCATGGGTTTTACCTTTGATTAGTTTCATCGTACCCAGAGTAACCGTTGCGTGAAGAATTTGTTGTGATGTTCCGCGTGGTAGCATCGAGTTGCCCACCTTTGAGTGATCCACTATAGACGTCACCATGTGGAACATAGAACGATTGAAATCGTTCAATTACAACTTAACTTGATTCAGGAGCAATATGCCTTGAAGGCTGATGCAAGCAACAAAAGGTCAACACAGGTCTAGACTTAAACATATGCATAAATAATCTAACCCGGCAATGGCAAACCCTTTCAGAGGTCTCTAAGAAAACGCTGTGCAATAGAATAATGTCTAAATATTTATAAAGCAAAACTTATGTGATACAGTGTATTTATAATAAGAAGATGGATTTTCTATAGTCTCTACAGTGTTCAGATAAAGCCTCTGTAGTGGTCAAAATATTTTTAGTAATATGTTTGTTCATTGTTTTCCAACGACCACACTTATAAGGCTTTCACCTTTTAGTGCTATGGTAACAATTTTAGTAATGGGTGAGCCACATTAGTTGTTGATTGTAATTGTACATTGGGGGTCATGAATATTGCCTGATATTTTTCAAAGAGTAGGGATCTTTAACGAGTAACTCACATCATCAGCTCGGGACCGACGGATTAACTTCCTCTCTGAGGGATGAAATGCTAAAATTTATCCATCTCCTGCATGAATAAATCGCGGAATGGTAGATCGAGTAGGTATTGAACCCACAATATACCTGACCAGAGAAGAACACGTTTCCACAGTGCTAGCTTGGCCCCCTTATTATGAATCTATTTACGTTTGCAATTTTATTATATGTATTTCCGGATATAACATTGCATAATTATAAGGCACTCATAACAAACTTAAATGCAAATACATTTATATTTATTTTATAATATAAATTCAAAAAGTTTCCAAATTAACAGTGGATACAGAGTATCTAATATCTTAAAATATTATTTCCTATACTTTCCTGTTATCGGGGTGTTGTGCACAAATTATTAGTTTAGTCGGTCACATGATGATTTGAAGGAAGTATTTTCTATGTCTAAATAATTTATAGTAAAAAACTATACATATATTTCAACATGAAACAGTAAATATGAAGTTATTTTTGTCAACAATTACAATTTGTTAATATTAAACATATAATCTACCGTCTTATCTCGTACATTATTGCCGTAGCTGTCGGACCGGTTTCGGGTGTCACCCATCTTCAACACGAACTCGTGTTGAACACAGTTCATGTTGAAGATGGGTTGACACCCGAAACCGGTCCGACAGCTACGGCAGTAATGTACGAGGTAAGACGGTAGATTATATGTTTAATATTAATAATACTAACCTCTGTGGCAATGATGAAATGCATGAATTACAATTTGGGTTGAATAATTTCCTGTTTAATCCTTTGAATTGAAGTTTGAATTGAAGTGTGTCAAAAGTGGCACACCAGGTCATATGCTCAACACTCTAGACACTACAAACCCACCTGTGTAGATAATCATCAAAATATTCAGAATAATTCCAAGCCATCAAAACACATAAATTATATAAAATTCTTTAACTAATTTTATCCATATTTATACTTTGCTGTAATTATTATCAAACTTTCTGCCTTTTATAGCTATAAAAAGTTTTAATTACTTTATTTTCACTTTGAAATATATATTCAGCTATCATCAAGTTACAGACGTAACAGAAAGTTCAATTGTATCTGAAATATATTTGATTTGAAATCAAAATTTCTTGATGTGAATATGTGAATACATCAATACTGATATAAATATTGTTGTTTGTTGTAAATCAGATACACTTGAAGGAAAATCAAACCGTATGTAATGTACCTGCTAGGTGTCTTAGCCAAAAGAAAATTACTATGAAGATCTGAAGTTTTAATTTTAAATCATTATGTAGCTCAGGCTAAATAGTACGACTAGTACAAGGTAATTATAACAATAATTGTAATTCTCAAGTTAAACAACTTTTTTTAAAAAAAAAATAAATACTAGAAGTGGATACAATGAAATTTGGAGATTGTGGTCTGATGTGAGATTAAGTTGAACAAAATTAAGATTGAATTTGAAAAGATGTAAATATCCGGAGAGTCATTGTACTTTTACATCTTGCTTTAAGCCTTTTCTTGAATGTACTTTGGATACAAAATGCATTGAGTTTTCTACATTATTATATGCATCTTCCTGTTGAGTAAGACGTGATCTTACTGCTAACTTATATTTTACAATTTGAGAATTGCTGATTTTTAGTGCTGGTTTAGTAATAACGTGATAAACTTTAGTATAGAAATATAGAGAGTTGAATCATTACCACGACAACACATTCAACATAAGAGAAATGGGTTTATGTTCTGCATACTATAAATCGAAAAGCACGTAAACTGTTGGCTTCTACCATATTTGATGTCAGAAACTCGTTAAAACTTGAGTGAAGCAAAATTTAGTACTTTCAAAGAACAATCTACCCTCGAATGGCCTCACCCATAACAAAAATGAGTGTCAAATATCAAATGTGCCACACTGTTATCTATTTACTTACATATTTATAAGTATTCTCATATCAATAAGTTGGAAACAAGCAAACAGGTACTATTTGTTTGATTACATTATTTTTTTTATTGAATCCTATTTCCCTTTTATGTTTCAACAGTAACGCCATAACACTAAATCATTAATGTTTTACTGGCACATTCACCCATTTCATATCAATTTTTACCTTTTTTGTTGCAAATCAAACCTTTCATTATGTAAGTCAAACTCACCGTTTTACTAATAAAATATCGCTGTTTTGTAAGTAATATTCACCTTTGAATAAATAAAGTTCACTTTTTTACAAAATTGTTTTGGAAAGGTTTAAAAGATTTTTGAAATTTTACGTGCTACCCAATCATTTATTGTATGACATTTACCCATGATTAGAATAAGGTGAAAAACACTGTCTCCACACAAAATATAGTATCTAACGACGCATTTTGAACACTTAGTGTTCATCCTCAAGTTATATCTACAATTCAGTTTCAGTATTTAATTTCACATATTCTATTCATAATTTATATCGTAGGTCTAATCTCAGAATGACAATAAATGTTTGAAACGCGTCCTGGTAAAATTTTGAGTAAAAACTTTAGTGCTTCTTCCATTTATACTAATCATGTTTCAAATCCATTACGATTGAAAATATAGATTACTTTACAAAGCATGGAGTATATCTTACTAAGTATGCCATTAAATATAATAATACAGAAATATGTTAATGCACATTGATTTTCAGGGTCCAATTGTTGTATTTTTATATAAAAAATTGTATGCATATATCAATAACCTTTTTATACTAAATTATATAAATAAACGCAATTATAGAAAACTTTGATTATATACTTCTACAACATAATAGGAACAACTAAGAATAAATTAGTAATTGGTAATTAATTTCGTATCTATATGTATGTTTGTTTGTTTGTTTCTAAAGTGAGTTTGTTTGTTTATTTATTCACCCATTTACCGTGAAGGTAGACACCTAAAACAATAATATATATTATTCATTACTTGAATAATTTTAAATAAAAGAAAATTATTATTTAATTCCAAAAAAAGGACCCAGGGTTGCCAGTGGTTTGAGTGCTCACCGATGACAGTAGTGAAAATGTATTATGTATAAATGTAAAAAAAAATGTTAATTTACTATTTGCGTAATATAAAAACTGGTAATAAAGTAAGGTATAGAACGAGGGTAGCCCAATGGCTTGTGTGCTCGCCGCTGGACATAGCACAAATATATTAGGAATAAATGTAACAAAAACAATGTTTGAATTTAAAATTTGAATAATATAAACAATAGTAATAAAGTAAAGGCATGGAGCCAGAGTTGCCCTGTGGCTTGTATAACATATTTTTGAGCTTAGTATATCATCTCATAGTATGTATTTGCACTCCGTGTTTTTCCAAATTAAATAATTATTTAGGTTATTTCTTCTCAAAACATTTCTTAGTTCTTTGATTTATTTGCAAATAAGGAAACATAATTAAGAAAAGTGTCAGTTTTGATGGTTTAATAGTGGATTTGATTTAAAATATAGTGGGTTTCTCTTGCTTAAAAATAAAACTGATTTGGAAAAAGGTAAATTTAACTGTAGATCCTATATAAGCTTCGTTCTACAGGCTACTCAGTAACATTTATATGGTTATTAAATTTTTTTATATGTCACACATTTATATTTCCATTAAAAAAGATATGCAATCTGTTTCAAAAAAATATCCCTAATTATTTTACTGACCACTCTACCGCAAAAAGGATAAATATAGAGTAAATTTCAAAGGAATTATCTTTGTAGACGTTAATTAATGGAAGTTAATAGAAGAAATTAACGAAATTAATTACTTGTAATAAACAGGCAGGAATATTTCCTCATACAAATGTATTTTATAATTACATTTATATTACAAATATATTTTGTATATATTATTTTTTTATTATTATTATTATTTGAGGGTGACTATAGCACTGTGTCTTAAAGAAAAAAAACTAATGTACTTCCCCTCTTCTGTACTAAAGTACCTCAGCAGTTAGCTTCACTGCCACCAAGAAGCTCAGCACTTTTGCTGCTTCCAGCGGTAAAAGTTTTTCTATGGTTTGTTGAGTGTCCCGAAGCAACTGCCTCTCTGCAGCAAAGTTGCCTTACAAGTTATCAGCAGGTGCAACGGTGTTTCTTCCTCTTTGCAGAATCTACTCAAACCATCATTGATATTGTCCATTCAAGTTCCCTATGTTTCGGGAAAAAGTACTTCCTTTCTCCTTTTTCGGGATGGTCTTTTCGGGTCCTCAGGTGCACTTGTGGGAGTTTTTCACTAGTTAGCGCTTTTGGATCCTCTGCGCTTCCGGAGGATGGTCTACACTTTCTTCTCCTTACAGGGGAAAATCCTTATCTCTCTATCAGTGGTATTTTGTCCGCTCCGGCAGAGAACCGCATACCGGAGTAAGGCTATTTACTCAAGGGAGTCACCTGGTGCCCTTGAGGCACTGTTCATAATACAGAAAGAAACCCCTGTATCATTCATCTTTCGGCACGGATAGCATAACACCTTAGATTGGGGCTGGGATAAAAGGAGGGGATTTGGGGATTAGGAAGGATGGGAAACGAAGTGGTCAGGCCCAGCCGCTGATTACCTTCTCCTCCTCTCTCTTTTGTCCCTGAAGGCCGAAAGTCGGAGTTGAGTGTTAGAGGCTATTAGAGGCGCTTAATCACTCCATTACTACCCCTTGTATATATCATATAAAGTATGATATTAATACAGAATATTTAGTATTTTTTCTCAAGGAATACCTTTGTTTAAATAGACTATTGTAATTTGCATGTAAGACAAGTTTTCAATCTGCAAGTGGAAATCATCTATGTAATTTAGTACATTTTTCCTCTCTACGTGGTAACACTGTAATATATAAAAAAATGTTTTTTATGCATAAATAAATTACACTATTTTTCTTCCTCAGATAAATTTTTAACTTGGAAAATAATAATATTTATAGAGTTTAGTGCTGATTATATTTCTAATCTTGAAGGCTTTTTTATGTTGAATGTTTCTTTATCAAATAGTAAAATATTACATTTTTTTTCATATTTTCTAGGAAAAATTGTAACATTTTATAATAAAATTTATTCTTTTTACTCAAATATTTCATATATATTTCTTTTATATTGTGTGCAAAAAAATGTTTAATCTAGTTTTTGCATATATATTACTCTATCCTTAAGTCAGATAAATTTTCAATTTAGAAAAAAATATGTAGCTTATTAAATGTCTTTTAGCTTTGTATTAGTGACACTGAATTATGTAAGGCCGTTATTAAATTTCTATGTTGCGTCACTGTTTAAATCAGGAATATCTTTAACACGAGTAATATAGAAAGAAAAGAAAGTCTCTTATTTTTAATATATCTTGGTAGCACACTGGAAAGATTAACAATTTTATTTATTTTTGTATGTTGTTCACAAAGCTAGAAAAACAAATACTAAATGGAACCCTTTGAAAGACATAATTAGCATATTTTATTCTATTTTACTCTAAGTGCTTTTATTCATCTTTAGTAGCTAACAATATTGTGGGGAAATGCGACAAGAGACCGAGTTTTATATAAACATTAGACTAGACGACCCCTGACCCTTTGTATGAGTCTAATAAACTATTATATTATAAATTAAAAATAAATAATTTTAGCAAGAGAAGCATAAACACAACTGTCAAGCTACAGTGAACAACCACTCTTCAATGTAGTTTATATTACAGAATAATACATGTAACACTGCACAGTTATACAATGCACCGCTCTTGTTAAAGCATTCAAATAAGTTAGATTTTATATTCATGAAAATATAAATTTAATTGTTTGATAAATTATTGCAATATAATTTCAAAAATTCACTCTTCTCTCTATTGTGAAAGATTGGAATACAAATTTTAAATGGAAACGTTCTCTTTTAAAGTTTGATTTGAACCTGGATGACTGATTGATTACTGATAGATATAATTTGTTTTATACATATACATAGTTTTGTTATATATACGATTATACATATATAAAATGAAAGGTCCATGTGGACAATAAAAACTTTAACACATATGAAAGAACTCAGAAAGTCACTACAGAACTCACTTCGATATTTCGACATCCGTCGTCATCGGGAAGAAGTGCGATGTACTCGCGTTGAGAAGCAAACTGCTACTCCATAGTATTATATTACAAATAACACTATAAGTGTTCTTACTTATTGTGTAATAAGTTATGTAGTTGTTATAACATACACAATACTCTCTCAATATGTAATGCATCAAACAAGCACAATGTGAGGTACTCGTTTAAGATAGCTACTTTAAATAATATACATAAGTGAGCAATTTTTAAGACTCTTGAATGTAGAATCATCGTCCAGAGCCTGAACGATGTCAGGTTTTTGTGCATGATCCCTGCTCAAAAAACACAAAAGCTAAAAAAAAAATAATTGAAACTCTAATGTAGAGTTATTCCCTTGAGACAATGATATGTAATATTCCTTTGAGCAAATGAGCGTCAGAGATGTACAGACCCTCCATGTATCAGAGGTGTAGATTTAGCAGATACCTCGTCGATCAAAGCTCTAGCCTTCTATCGGACTCTCCATAGATCTCTAGCCGATCCTGTATCCTACATTCAACCAGTGAAGTAATATTTTGTACAAAGATTAATTATTTTTTTTTAATATTGTAAAGATTCGTATTTACATGAAAATCAAAATCGCCCACTCTTTTGTATTTTGAATGTAGTTTTATTTGACAAAGATGTGGTGTATGTATACCGACACTTTTTCTTTTATACATTCATGTTACGAGTATCAAAGTTTACAGCAATGATATTATATTAAAACACATTACTTACAAAGTTTCTAAATTCAGATAATGAAAAAGATTTAAATATTAATTACATCACTTTACTCGTATGTTACTTTGTAAGTCATGTTGTATGATTTATAGATTTGATTCATTACAATCTTTTAAAAGTTTTTTACACTTCTACTTTGCGATAATATGAAACGTTCAGGATTGAATTTTCTGTTTTAAACAATAAAATCGTAAATAGAAGAACTATTGGTTATAAAAGAGAACAAGGTTGATGGAAGAGGGATTGTGATGAACGGGAAACAGTAGAGAACAGAAAGCTAATATCTGAGGTGAGTTAACGGAAATAATGCCCCAAGCCAGACCAATTCTTATTAGCATCCATCTCAAAAAAGGCGGAACAACTACCACTTCTTCTATCAGCTACTTCAATCTCTCTTTTCTGTATATTTACAATATATTTTTGTTTATTATTAGAGTCACATAACTGATAACAAATGTAATGTTCTAAATATTATATTTGAAAAATAATAAAATAAAAAATAATCTGTCCACAATTTGAACATTAACAACTCATATACAAAGCAAAGCTCCACAGATAAATATGGTTCTCTCTCTCTCTCTCTCTCTCTCTCTCTCTCTCTCTCTCTCTCGTGTGTGTGTGTGTGTGTGTGTGAACCTCACTGAATAATTACTTCATCCAGTGACTATCTGACTACCTTTCCAGCTAATGACTAAAAACATTGAAAACTATGACTAACAAGACCACATGACCGCGAATACGATATCATTACTGTACAGACTAACTTAATATCCGACATGAATTACTGACATTCCAAGTTATAGTAGCACAGTAATCAAGCCGTAGAAGGCCTCTGGTCTGGAACTGCTAGTTACGACGTGCACTATAGCGCACGGTTATATTCGTTAGTCGTTGGTCGTTGGTGTGTGTGTGTGTGTTAGTGTGGGGTCTTTCTGTCTCTATTCACTTGCAATTACATTACTATTTCATTTTGCATTCCAGTTATCATAAGTAATAACGTAAAAAGAATAAAGTAGAAGCTCAAACATACGTACTAATTACTGAAATTGGAAGTTATTTTATAGTGTTGGCATATCTTCACTGTTTCAATTCTCAGTGAATTCATATACAAATAAGCTGCCCAGATTGTTAAAGCGTTTGAATTCGTTAAAAGATGCTACATAAATGTACTGTTATAAGTAAAGCATGTTAGGCAGGAAACGTGAAAGTTGAAGACGAAGGAAGAACTTTTCCGAGACGCAAGACTGAGAGCGGTTACTGAGAGACAGTGTGGTAGGGCGGTAGGTCCTCCTTTCAAAGCACCGACCCCACTGGCCCACAAACTTACGGCAGTTAGTTGCATTTGGCTTTTGGTATGGTTTACAAAGCGGCCACGAAGAGGGTAAGTTAAGAAGTTTCTGGTTGATTAAGTGATTCAGTAAGTCTAGCCAGACCACTGTTTATTAAACTTTATTGCTTCCTTATCCACTAAATATCTAGGCCATCCGGAACGACCAACCACTGCCACTACTCTCTCTAAATGTGTTTTCATCTTCCTTAATGATATTCATTTATATTTAATTACAAAAATGTCCTCTTAAACAAAAAGAAAATATCTGAATTCACAATTCAAAAACGATCATCTACTATTGAGGTATTATTGCGGAGGATATAAAAAATTTTTAAACTAAAACGTAAAAATGTTGAAAAAATTGAATTATGCTTCTAGGTAAATGTTTCAACCTTTAAAGTATGAATTATATATATATATATATATATATATCAGTTAGCTTCAGCTACTCAAAGGGACTACTTCTGCCCGATGACGACGACTGTCGAAATATCGTTGTGAGTCTTTTGTGTGTGTCTTTATATGTTTTTATCTTTCCTGTGTGAACTATATATATATATATATATATATATAAACTAGAATTTAAAAAGAACACATAGAAAGGAAATCACTGAACTCACTACTATATTTCGATGTTCTCGTCTTCAGGAAAAGAAGTGAATCGCTCCAAAGGCTGATAACGACTCATATATATATATATGTATATATATGTGATATATATATATATGATATATATATATATATATATATATATATATGTATATGGTCAGACTAGTCAGTTTTTAAAGTAGTGCTTAATCCTGAAATCACTCTATTTCAAAAAAAGACTAATTAAATAACAAAAATCAATGACAGTCTCATATTAGATAGTTTTTTTTCCTAAAAGTTGTAAAGAAAGTCTCGACAGAAAACTTTTGAGCAGGAAGTATACTTGAAGTATATATTGCAACACAAATCAGAAACATAAGAGAAATTATCTAATTAAGAAGTCAAGTATAAACATTTATTGTTATCAAATAACTATATTCTGTCTCTTGTTTTTTATTTATTTTTTAAATTTATCTAATGAAGGAAACTATGTTTTCAAAACGAGTTGTTTTTTCAATGAAGCTTTTCCGTGTGGTAACTTTTAATTTTTTTCTAGGAATCAGCAAATATCTCATGGGAATCTGCAACATAACAATTGAAATATTTACTTTGTTTTAACTGTTATAGAATTCGTATTATTTAAATTAAGCAGATTAAATGCTATTAAAATCTATAAAATTATTTTTATCTGATTAAATTCATCTATAATTAATAACCACAATAGCAAAAATTTGCTAATGAAGTCGTTTCGTAAACTTTTGTATTTTTAGCAGATATTTAGAGCATTTTTCATTTGATAGAATATTTAACAAATACATTTGATATATAGTATAGTAAATTTATCACAAAATAGTTACGGCTAGATCCAAGTACTCGGTGCAGTTATGGTTAGCGAATCTTTTCATAGTTATGTATGAAACTAAAACTTGAACAAAAAATTGTTAAATTGTTTCACCAGATAGATCACTGAAAAGAACTAGTATTTAAGTTTACAAATATTTTTTTGTCCATAGTTCTTTAAAATACTTTGGTATAGACTATTGTTGACCAGTTTTTGTAATCTGTTTGTCCTTTAATAATGATTTTAATAAAAAACTTTTTTTTTTTGATGATCACTTATTTTTTAATCATAGAAAGTTGGCTAACATCCGCAGTCATGTTGAATATACCAGTTTGCATTAGCTCTCCATGGTTGGCCTAGGTTTGGTTAGGTTGCAGTGACAGTTCCTCAAAGTGGAACACATATAGGCAGAACAAGACCCTTTCTGATAATTGACATTGAAGATTCATTTTGCATTGAGAGTCCTAAATTTTACTTAACTCAAGTGTATTTAGAGTAGGGATCTTTAACGAATACCTGACATCGTAGAGCTTAACGCCGTTTCTGGAGGCACGACGTTCAAATGTTTATTCATCTACCACGTGAATAAATCGAGGACTAGAGAGGGTATTTAACTTCAGACTTACCATTTCAGAGAAGAGCACGTTGACACTGAGTTGACCATACCTATGTTAGCTCTTTTACGTTAAAGAACATTTTCCTTTCTTACTATATGAATGGGTTACACGACATGTTGGTGTACACCCTCATTTGTGTGGCGTAAACATCGCTAAAGGGTATAATCAGAATTAAGCAACCCCTTCATTACGTGGATAGTTTATAACTAAACATTATAGAGCAACTTTTTGATAAAAACAGAGAAAAAAATCTTTCCTGAAATTGCTTTAACATTTAAATAAAAATATAATATACTATACATTAATGTCGAGACACGGTTAAAATTACAGGTATGCCCTTCGATAATATTCTTTGATAAGAAATAAATGGTATTTAATGTAAGGTATAGAAGAAGTAGATTTTTGCGAAATGCATTATTGATGAGTTAGAAGCAATAAATTGAGTTTATCGCCACAGGTCGGTTGTAAATAGAGTTGTCTGATTGGCGAGGATGCTAGGTGGCCGGAAGGGAGGTTTGTGCAGAGCCAGTCACTTGTCTTTCACGACACGTACAACCCTCCCCCAACCCTGGGCGACAAAGTCCAACAACTCGAGCGGACAATCAAACTAAACTTGTCACGGGCCCTGTTTTTTTTTTTTTTGGGGGGGGGGGGGGAATGGGTTGACTTTTTTTTTATCTTGGATTACCAGACAACTGATAATCAAGAGAAAGTTTAATACGTCCCTTAGACATCAATATTATCTAGATTACCACCCTTTTAAATGTATCATCCCTCCAATATTGGTTTTACTTAAATAAATTTTGTTTCCACTTTCATAATTAAAATAGTACAGTAATTAAAGTAAATTAACTCGTATTATTTTAATAATAGTAATCTAATTACTAGATTACTATTTAATCTAGTAATTTTTCTAACAAATACATTTAATATATATTTTGGGGTAAAATGGATAAACCAACAAAAGTCCCCACACAAATGAAGTTTTATTCAACACATTGAATGAGTAAATACCACACAATTACGGATTGCACAACTAATGATTTAATATATAGTTTAGTTTCATCACAAAATAGTTCAGGATAGATCAAAGTACTCGGTACAGTTAGGCTAATCGAATCTTTTCATAATTATGTATACTTCAAAAACTTCAACAAAAAACTGTTAAATTTTTTCACCAGATAGATCACTGAAAATAACATGTATTTAAATTTAGAAACATTTTCTTTGTCTATAGTTCTTTAAAATACTTTGGTATGGCTTACTGCTCACAAGTTTTTATAATATGTCCTTTATTAATGATTTTAATAAAAAGCTACCTTATTTTTTTTGTCTTACTCTTTGAAGGGGTATTAATATTATTTAACATTAATAATATATTAACCAACAGGTTCAGTGGAGACCTGAACCAACAGGTAGTCCAATATATTATAATGTATAATATATAGTCTATCTTATCCTAGAGGATTAATAAGACCAATAAGTATTAATATCACCAATCAAAGTAAAATGAGTCAGTTTTTCAAATTCAAATTAAACCAACGTTTGAGTTTTTTTTTTAAAAACTTTTTTCATAGGCCCACAAAACAAAGAAAAATTTTGATTTTCTGTTAAATTTGGTAACCTTCCTTGTTTTTTCAGTTCAGTGACAAACAGTAACAAATAACAAAATGAATTTTCTTTAATTTCAGTTAGTTTTAGTTCATTCGGATACTATGAGTATAGCTCCTACATTTCCTGATTCACAGAACACTAGCAGTACATTAGTTAAAGTTGTAACGTTTTATAAATTACTGTTTATTAATAATATTCAAGAAAGAATTTTCTTTATGATATTTATAATTATATAATATCTATTACTTTTATATATATATATATATATATATATCAATGATCAAACCACAATAAGAAATGGGAAAACAAGACTAAGATCTTTCAACCGTACAAGCGGTCTTCGTCAGAGTCAAAAACCCAACTGAACACTAGATGCAGAAAACATCTGGTGAGGAGTTGAGAAGAGTGGGAGGGAAGAGTGGTATTTTAAAAGGGTGAAAGCACAGGAAAGGACTAATGTCCAGAAAGGGATGTTTGGGGAAACAAAGGAGTACAGTAAGAAAAAGTAAAAAACTGTCCGCTAGCTGTCAACCCTCTTTGAAGAGGCTATTGCCCTCGTGACGAAAGTATCAAGTTTGAAGAGACCGTTACTAATGTTTATGATATTAGTTCTTAAATTTAATTAGAGACAATTCAATAATATTTCTTAACAACATTGATTTTTCAAAAGAAATATTATTGAATCGTCTCTAATTAAATTTAATAGATCTAATATTATAAACATTAGTAACGGTCTCTTCAAACTTGATACTTTCGTCACGAGGGCAATAGCCTCTTCAAAGAGGGTTGACAGCTAGCGGATAGTTTTTTACTTTTTCTTACTGTACTCCTTTGTTTCCCCAAACATCCCTTTCTGGACATTAGTCCTTTCCTGTGCTTTCACCTTTTTAAAATACCACTCTTCCCTCCCACTCTTCTCAACTCCTCACCAGATGTTTTCTGCATCTAGTGTTCAGTTGGGTTTTTGACTCTGACGAAGACCGCTTGTTACGGTTGAAAGATCTTAGTCTTGTTTTCCCATTTCCTATTGTGGTTTGATCATTGATTGTTGTTTCACGTGTTTATGTGAAATAACAATTAATGATCAAACCACAATAAGAAATGGGAAAAAAAGACTAAGATCTTTCATCTGTAAGAAGCAGTCTTCGTCAAAGTCAAAAATCCAACTCTGGTTGGAGTCAAAAACCCAACCAAAGCAGAGTTGCGTTTTTGAGTCTGACGAAAACCGCTTGTTACAGTTGAAAGATCTTAGTCTTGTTTTCCGATTTCTTATTGTGGTTTGATTATTGATATATATATATAGAAAATATTTATTATATATAAGTACCATATATATATATATATTTATATAAGTATATATATTTGTGTTATAAGTAGGGATCATACAAAATAAGTCACACACTCACGATTCTCAATCATTTTTATATACAAACAAAATATATTGTAGTATTTAATTCATAGTCAGTAATATAAACAAAGGGTCCAATGAATCTGTTTATTTTTAGAAGTCTTGTGATAAACTATTACTGACTCACTTTATTACTAAGGAAGGAAAACATTTTAAAAAAAGCACTAGTCTAGTTAATAATTTAGAATAGGATCAGTCTTTAAAAATTCGACCTAGTTAATTAACATTGGGAATGAGAAACCTAAATAAAAGTTTATCCTTGAAAGGCATTAAAACACCGTAGAAACACGGGGCTATCTTGAGTAATTTTACCGCAAAGCTAAAAGTGTATAATATTTCTGGACACCAAATCCATATAAAATCGTTTAAAGTTTTGTTATCATCATCTTTATATAATTACATTATATGTATGAATAATTTAATAATAATTTTAAAAATAGATTTATATTTAAAAAATTATCGTGTTTTTTTATAAAACACCAGATTTATATAAAAAAATAAGTTTATTTATGTAAAAAATATTATAAAATATAATAATTATAGTAAAAAATATATAATTTTTTAATTTTTTTAAAAAAACTTTGTGGATAAGTATATATAAAAAATTATATTATCTTCATTTCTTGGGATAAAAAGTTTTTCTGGCAAGCAATCAATACTTAGTGTTAAATAGGTTTTAAAGAGCTGCTTTCAAAGAAAGCAGTTTGAATAAGAATTAAGTAAAAAATATAAAAGATTATATTTTTAATAATGTTAATATTTAATTATACATGTTTGCAGCTGGTGCAAAACACCGCTGTATGTTGTCTACTTCATGTTCGAGCATACTTTGTATTTTCAAAATTTGCACTTGATTTATTGTAGTTACTCTCTTAAATATGTATTTTATGTCTTTGTTTTTTGTGCCTCTAATATTCCTTATACTTTTTTTTTTGGTGCTCTAATTTATTACTTAATATTTCTGTTGAAGAGAGTGTGATTGATTAGTAAATTTTGAAAAAAAAAAATGGCACCCATTTTATGCAATGAATTTCACTTGACTAGTTTATAGTGAAAATGGATATCCTGTTGAGGGATCTTCCATGGTTGGCATTTCTTGGGATAAAAAGTTTTTTTTTTTGCAAGCTATCAATGCTTTGGTGTTAAATAGGTTTTAAAGACCTCCTTTAAAATGAAGCAGCGTTGTTTTGAGAACAGTGGATTGTTATGAGAGGAAAAGCCGTTCAATATCAATAATCGATGCAGCGTGTGAAAAGCTAATATGGATTTGTTGGTTTTCCGGTCTTTGGAAGGGGTGGTTGGCTTGAAACCAAGCTATGGGAGCAGCTTGCCAAATCTTGAAAGGTACTTAATATCCCGTCTGCAATTATCCAGCTCTCATCCTCCTTAGGCCTTCTCACTTGCCCATTCATTTTTCACTTGCGTTGAATTTTCTTAGAGGTTGAAATGAAACAAACAACACCCTTTTCGCTCTTTTTCATCGTCTATTTCACATTTATTTATTCATAAAATGAATATTCAAAATCTTTTATAAATCTGGTGTTATGTATCCAAACCATGAAATTGTTGCATAATAATCTTGGATTAAAATTAGCTAATCCAAACTCATTTAAAAAGAAAAACAGTTCCAACGTAGTGCATCAGTTATTATGTGGTATTTACTCATTGTAGGGTAAAAAGCTAATGAAATGATCTCCACATATAAAAATTTAATCGTATAAACAACGCGTTTCGAATACATAGTATACGTGTACGTTCTTCCATACAATGAAAAAACACAGTCTACTACTCCTCCTAGCGGTGGAGATCTGAACTAACAGGTAGACACAATAACCTACTTGGCTAAAATAACCTACCCAATCAATTATGTTGTTATTGATGAAGCAATATTTTGCATAATAGTGCAAACCCGTAATTTTACAATACACACTTGGTTATTTTGTAAGGAAGATACATCATTTTGTCAGGTCATACACAGATAAATATAAAGGAGCGTCGACTCAACCAGTATGTAATAAATGAAATTCATTATTTTTGAACTGCTTGCAACCAATGATTACTTAACAGTCTCTATCAATTGTACAAAATACAAAGCAGAGTGTGATAAAATTAGAAAATAACAATCTTATTCCAGGGTCTTAATCTTCCACTTTTCATAAATCTCCTCGAAATATCATTAAGCTGGAGTAAACAAAATGACCTAAGAGTATTTGCAATATATCTCATAAAAAAAGGACTACAGTATAATTATTATTTAGTGGTGTACTTTTCATGAATGACTTATCTGATTCACTTCAATTAGTCACCAGAAGATGGAAGCAGCTGAGAGATAGTTCTGGATTATCAAAACATCCTGATAATGTTGAAATCGTCAGCTTACTGCGCTTTGATATATATTTTGTTTATGTTACCTTGATTGACTTGAATGGTCCACCAAGCATATGCTGTGATAATATTAATATAATTACCATATGATAATTGGTTGACTTGATTGACTTGAATGGTCCACTAACCATATACTATGAAACCTCAAAATACCATTTTTCCCTGTGGACCCCCAGAAAACCTGCGTGGGCAACGTTGCAAACCACTGTCTAGTTTATACTGACTATTGTATTACTTACAGATCAAGTAGACATTATTTCAACGACCAACGAAGAGTTCCATGCACGACAGTGCACGTCGTAATTAGCAGTCCCGTCCCAAAGGCTCACTAGTGCTAAATTATCATCCTGCTTTTTTTTGTTTTGGTCAGTAGGCATTGTCAATACTGGGGACGTTAGTCTGTCAGGGAGAGTTGTCGTATTCGTGGTCCTATGGTCTTGTAGTTTTGCATTATCTGAGATACTATATTATTTATAAGTCATTAGGTCGTCATATTTGAGGCAATATTTATTTTCTTACACAACTTATATATGTATCTAAAAAAAAGACACAATATTTAATGTATATATTACATTATTTCTTAAATATCATCGAAAAAATTGGTGATAACTATTATATTATTTTTTTAGTATACCAGTTGAACGATTTAACACCTTAACCTGTTTTTAATTTGGATGATACCATATATATATTCAATAATAAGCATTATACTCATAATCTATATTTGGTATGTGCGCTCTCTCTATATTTGCTATTTCTGAACAAATTGTACAAATTTTGCCTCTGATGTAAAAAAGCAATATATGTTCGAATAAAAAATCAGTATTTATTAGGTTTAACTGAAATGATAGTTTTCTTATACGAATTCAATCACTACATAGGTTTGTCACTTCCGAGAGGTTAGATCAGTGTTAAAAAATAATGTCTGATAGCAACGCTAAAAATGCTTGTATGCTAAAACTATCAAGAGTATACTATATGCAAAGTAAGTTGTACTGTTGTCGATCACGTACTTTAGTAAATACTCTAAAGGATTATGATGAGTTGGTCACGAAGCAAACACCAATTAGTTTCACACCGATGTTTTGTCAATATTTATTAACCTTTTTCAAGTTTTAATAAATAAACAAAAAAATGTCAAAATAATATTTTGTATATAATATGTGTTAAATATTTATTAATTATAAATTTAGTAATAAAGTATAATTATAATATGTAATTATAAATTTCAAAAATTTATTTTATAATAATTAATAGAAAATAATATTTTCGACATATTTTGACATTTATTGTTTAAATATTATAGCCTTGAAGATGTCAATAAATACAGATGAAACGTCTGTGAGTAACTGATTGGTGTTTGCGTCGTGACCAACTCTCCACAATACCTTAGAATAATTATGTGTGTAGTATTATTATTATTATATACAATATTTTCAATAATATATCGACCGTTTGATAGAATGGGTGTGTTCTCTAATTGGGATTCGGTCAATTTTCTAGGATAAAAAATCAAACTCTCGTTGCCAACGTTTTGGTTTTATTTAAAACCTTTTCCAAAGGCAGAAGTAAGAATTATTTATCTAAGAAAATGAAAGTTATATTGTTGTTCCTTTAAATAATATAGATTTTATTTTCTTAGTTAAAAAATTCTTATTTCTGCCTAGGAAAAAGTTTATAAATAAAACCGTAACGTTGGCAACAAGAGTTTGATTTTTTATTCTAGATAATTGACCGAATCCCGATTAGAAAACACACCTACAATATTATAGTTATTAGGTAGTTGTTAATAACTCAGGATGTTTAAAACTAGTTATATAATTCAGTATTGGGAAAAAATAATAAATAAATGTAATAGAATTTCATATAAAGGAGATATATTGCGAGGGAATATCTTTAAGAACGAGTTGTTTAATCTCCCTCATGTTCTGTAAGCCTTGATCAAATGAGTTACATCAGAGAGCCTCTAGACATGAAAGCCTGTCAGATACACCCAAGCCTTAATATACATCCTTTCAGAAAAAAAAAAAAAAAAAAAAACGTTCACTACATTCATTTTTCTAATGGTATTCAAATATGAAAACTTCCCTTTAGCAAGCTTTACCATAAAGGTAAGAAATTTTTAATAACATTTTGTAATTTAGTTTACGAAAAAAAATCACTATAAGGGTGTCTTTGGTCCAATATGCTTCCATTATAATCATTAAATATTCAGTGATAATAAGTTATTCGTTCCATAGTTAAGTTAGGTAAAATATCAGTGACAGTCCCATAAGGGTACATAAAATGATCAAACGACAATATGAAAAGGGAAAATAAGACTAAGATCTTTCAACCGTAACAAGCGGTCTTCGTCAGCGTCAAACACCCAATATGTTTCCCCAGTTCATATTGTGGTGTGATCATTGATTGTTATTTTACGTGTTTATGTGAAATCTTTATACATGTAGCACTGGGATTTTCTAGGCATTTAAAGAGTATACTTGGCATTGTTAGAGGATATGAACTTGCAACTCTATAGCTTCACCTTCAACATTGTTTAGTAGCTCAATGACAAACGCATACGTTTCTGGCACCTGTCTATTTAGTATAGATCTTAGTATTTTCTTAACATCAGTTTTTTTAGAATTAGTAATAACAATCCGTCATACCTCGTAAAGTCTAATAAAAGCTGGACCGGTTTCGGGTCCGTCTGCATCCCATCTTCAAGAGCACCTAACTGACTGTGAATATTTTTTTCCTATAACCTACCTATACATGTCATCTACATTGTGGATCAGTGTTGTCTGTGTAGTTAATTTATTTTGTTTTTGCATTTTTTTTTAATTGCAATTTATTGCAATTGCAATTTATTTTTTTTAATTATTAATTAAAGAAATATGCAAAAAAATTAATTAACTATACAGACAACACTGATCCACAATGTAGATGACATGCATAGGTAGGTTATAGGAAAAAAACATTCAAAGTCAGTTAGGTGCTCTTGAAGATGGGATGCAGACGGACCCGAAACCTTTTCTGATACTTTACGAGATATGACGGATTGTATTATTACTAATTCTAATATTACTAACCTCAGTGGAATTAACCCATTAACTATATTTATCAGTTTTTTTATAGACTTATGAGAGCTATAAATATATACCCATTTTATTTCTACACCTTTTCTTATACTATATCTTTAATGAGGATTAATACTTTTTTTGAGATGCACAATTAAAAGAAACAAATGATTTTTTTGTTCTAATAACATGTTGAAACTCAAAATATATAGTAACTGTGTTTTGTGTTTCAATTTATTCTAATGAACTATATCCATCATATATTTGAACGTGACCTCTTGACTTCTCAACCATGAATGATTATTGAATTTACTTTTTCTTTATTCTTCCTTTGTGAGAACGTAAATTGAAAATTTTATAAGTTATCTCGCATTGAGTAAGAAATGGTGCTGTTTGCCTTTGGATGATTTTTTTTTTCCCCCGAGTCATTATTCACTTTTGCTTGGATCGGAAAGTGATTCACATAAGTTATTTATTACTTTGACTTGAGAAGAGAGGAGAGCTTGGTTCTATTGTGAATCCCTTGACTATGAATACTTGATTCTTCTTTTCTCTACCCTCTAGAGCCTTTTGCAACTTCTTCCCCCCCCCCCCCTCCAATCATTTTAATTCAACATTCCAATGTGTTCAAAAAAAATATTGAAGTTTATTTTCAAAACATTAAACTACATAATAATTTATAATGTTTTTTTAATAATTGTTTGATTATCTATCAAACACAAGGAGAACATAATCTCTTAATAAAACCTAACTGTATTATTTACCATCCTGTTTTTTTGAAAGATACCTCTTGTTTGAAAAGGAAAATCGTTTTACTTTATCAATATTTTTCATTTTTGTATAAACGATACTTTCAAACTTTCTACCAAGAATCCGCCTTCATCCCGGACTGTCTTCATCACAAGAAACTGTTAGTGACTCACCTTTCCCAACTTCTGAGTACTAATTCCAGTATATATTATGAAACATAGCTATATTTCAATATTTACAGGTCTGGTTGGACCAGATAACATATTTATAACAGTTAGAATCATAAAATAATACTTATAAATTACAGTACATAAGAACTCATTTTAAACTCTTATTAATAGATCTTCATTAATTCATACACGATTAAATTGTTTACCTATTTCTCTTCTTGCTATTTTTCGAGATCGCATTTCCAGCTTTCTTACGTCTGAATTTCATTTATCAGGTAGTGAGTGTAATTACGATGCAGAAGATTTAAAAATTAATTTTTATTAATGAATTATATTCTTCTTGTATCCGATAGATAAGCAAACAATCATTCATGAACATTATAACTTATTAAGTGTTTTAAAGTTTTAAAAATAAACATGAAAATAGATTTATCATGTTTTTGGGGCTTATTAAAATTTTACAGTTTTAATTCAGTAGGTTGGTATATATTTGATAATGTTATGTTTAGGTAAACCCTGAGGATGGTCTATGAAAATCTAATCGTTACAGTTTATTTGTGATAGAAAATTCGTGATTTGTGACACAAAATTTGTGACACATGACATGTAAACTAACATATTAAAGAAAAAAATATAAATATACCATTCAGTTAATATAGTTGTTATTATTTTTAATAATACTATGCAGGAGTGAAAACAAAAATTTATTGTACAAGATTTATGATATAAGATAAGAAAAGGGACATGAGATACCATTTAAAGCAAGGGTTCTCAATGGGGGTGAAATTCACCCCCAGGGGTGAATTTTGGGTTTTCAGGGGGTGAATTGTGACCATAGTAAGTTTACAGATTGAGGAAAGCTATTACAAGTTGTTAATTATAAATTTATTACAACATACTATTTTGGTTGAATTAATATTTTATATATTCATGAATAATTGTTATTCGCATTTAATTTGTAATATTCTGCTATAAACATAATCAATGTTAAGTTGTAAAATTGTATGTAATATTTTGGGAAGGAGAGTGGGTGGGGGGAATGTCACGAGGGGTGAATGCGCCTAGGAAGGCTGAGAACCCCTGATTTAAAGTATAAAATAAGTGGAAATGAGATATGAGATACCCTTTCATAGTATAAAATAAGTGGGAATTGGATATGAGATACCATTTAATAGATAAAATAAGTAGGAATTGGATATGAGATACCATTTAATAGTAAAAAATAAGTGGGTATTGGATATTAAATACCATTTAATAGTATAAAATAAGTGGGAACTGGATATGAGATACCATTTAATAGTATAAAATATGTGGGAATTGGATATGAGATACCATTTAATAGTATACAGTGAACAGGAATTGCATATGGGATACTCTTTTTTATTTTATCAAAACTTGAATGAGATGTGAGATACAATTTTTTTAGTTTAATGTAAATGGTAATGTAATATTACATAACTTTTTTTGTTTTAAAAAAATGGTAATGAGATATGCGATACTGGTCTGAAATATAAAATTATTCGAATGGTTTATGTGATACTATTTTATAGTATAAAATGAGTGATGGTGTAATATCAATGATGAATTACTAATCCTTTGCATAGAAGAGATGGGAAATTTATTTTTCGTCCATATGAAAATCATAAAAATAAATATTTGCAGAAGTAAAAAGAATAACACGTTTTTAAATTACTAAATATAAACCACTAAAATCTGAAAATTAAATTTACATGCAACGCAATCGTTAATAGACTATTTTGATCATGTGAATATTTAGTTAATATGAAAATATAAACTGTAATTAAACAAATTCAAGAGAATAATTTGAAAAGTCAAACAAAATGATTGTGGTTAGAAAAAGCTTTGACACCTAACTTGCAAATATAAGCTGGACATATTGAATTTAAGAGTAAGTGTCTACGAAGGGCCATTGTGTTGTCACGTGCAAGCCCTTCAGGATTTCATAGTCTTTCATCCGGCTCTTGAACATAACGCACCAATCAAAATCATCAAAGAATCAAAATACCTAAATTCCATGGTATAGAATTAAAAGTATTCCATACTTCAATAAAAGTAATTATTTTCAAAATGCAATCAATTCTTTTTTTTTGTTCAGTTTACTGCGAATAATATTGAATGTTTCATAGCAATGCGATGTATTATACACAAAAAAAAACATTAATATTTCACATTATGACTAAATAAAAAATCACAAAATAGCTTCACTTTAAAATATTCTCATTTAAATTAAATAAAACATTCTACAAAACAAAACAGGGTTTAGGATATTCATTCCATTTAACATTAGAAAAGATTCGTTCCGTCCTGTATTATATGTAACTCTTAATAAGTTCCTAAATGACGTTCTTGATTTCAAAATTCATCACTCTCCGACATTCTCAGCCCCTCTCACTCTTATATATATATATATATATAAAACAGCAGAAGTTATTGAGGGTTGGTCTACACAAACAATCACTTCACTTACGCCAACGTTTCACTATATGTTTATAGCATCATCAGAATTTTACAAATAACAAGATATACGTCCGACAGATAGATAAAACGAAAAGAGTAGTAAATATTACAAAAGTAGTTTTACACGTGTGACAACACTGTTGGTTTCCAACCGTCGCTTCACAAGTGCGCTTGGTGTCCCTTTCTCAACTCTCCTGATGACGGTTCAACCGAAAATTAGAGACAGTAAGTGTGTTTGTTCCTTAGTTTTGTGTTTGTGATTCATCTTGAAACGTATATATATATATATTATATATATATATATATATATATATATATATGAATATTTTCACAGTAAGCATTTGAAATAAAAATCAATGCCTGAACTGCTGTAGGAAATTTAGAAATGTGATCTCAATTTCAACCAAAACAAGTGGTTCTCTCAAAATCTTACTCATATTGAAACAAATTATATAAGACAAAGCTATTGCTCTGGTTAGCTCTTGAGTATTACTTTAATAAATCATTTCAAATGTTATAGAATTTGATCTATTGAATTTAATTAAAGAACACTGGATAATATTTCTTAACAACATTGATCTTTTATACGTGATCGTATTACCTTTTATTTAATTAATATCATGATTATATATATATCATTGAATGACTGACTGTATTTCACTGATGTCATTTTCTTCACCAGTTTTTTGCGGTTTCTGAATACATTCATCTTTCCTTCATCCAAACGTTGGAGAATATTAATAAAGGGGGAAACGACATGTTTCAACTGGCTTCCAGCCATCTTCAGGGTAATTAAAAAACATTGTTAAAAACTTTAGAGATGGTGTTAAGACACAGTTTACAGTAATCGTTCAAAGTAGCTCTTAGTCTTGCTGCTCAAGAGCTACTGGCTGAATTGAAGTGGTTGGTGCGTTGGTAGGTTAGGCGTTGGAGGGGGTTGACAGTTAACGGTCCCCTGGTGTTGCCAGAGACGTATAATTTAATCACCCTTTCGTGCTGAATAAAATGACATCAGTGAAAAACGGGTAGTTATTCAATGAAATATGCTTGAATAAAGGGCTGCTCCCAAATGTTACAAATATATACATACACATATATATTATATATATATATATATATATATATATATATATATATATATACAATTAAAAGAAACGGTCCAGCGGACTTTTTTAAATAAAATAAATTCAAATCCAAGGAAACACACAGAAAGCACAGACATAACTCACAACGATATTTCGACCATCGTCGTCATCAGGAGGTGTGAAGAGCGAAGAGTCCCGCCCTGCCTTCCTGCGGGACTCTTTGCTCTTCGCTCTTCACGCCTCCTGATGACGACGATGGTCGAAATATCGATGTGAGTTATGTCTGTGTCTTTCTGTGTGTTTCCTTCGTTTTGAATTTATTTTATATATACATATATATGTATTTATATATATATATATATATATATATATATATATATATATTACTACGTTGTTTACCCCTAAAATGAATAAAATTGTGCAGATCTTGTTTGACATGTATTTTGAAGATTTACTAAGCTGACCTATTATGTATAGTTTATTACAGAAATACAAATAATTGCATAAATACCACAATTTATAAGTCGTAGAAGGTTTTTCTTTAAACAAATGATTATTAAAAATTCTATATCAAAGGTATAATTGCATGAAATCCTTGAAAATGAGTCCAATGACTTATGATGAAGATTAATAAAAATAGTTTATGTTGCATCATTAAAGAAAGTTTTTGCTACTTTTTAAAGGTTTTTCTGCATAAAAATACAAGTTATTTTAATGAGTTAGCAGTACAAGTTATGCTATTGATGTTACCTTTATCAATTCTTGAATAGGCAGCTTAAGAACTAGGACATATGAAAGTACATTAGTGGGTCTTGTGTTTAAAGTAAAATGTAGCTCATTAGACAATATATGATTAGGAATTCCCATGAATGGCTATTTTCAGTTTTCTTCTGCTATTGTCGGCACTTACGAATTATATTTTGTTCATAAGACGTTTTTACTATAGATATTAGACATACGAGTATGTTTGAAATATATACAAATCACTTGAGATATTTCAATGAACTGAAGTTAAATAATTCAATTAACTGAATTATAATTTTAATGGGTATGAAAAGGATATATTCGACTACAGTCATACCCCGCTTAACGCGACCCCGTTATGCGCGGTTTCACTATAACGCGAAATTGGGAATTCCCCGTCTTTCGACTTTGTTCTATGGGGGATTCCCTCGTTTGTGTTCATTTGTTCCGTGATGCAGTGCCGGATCTAGGTTTTATCTTCAGGGGGAATACAAAATGCACTTTCAAAAATTTATTCAGGTTTGGACATATTGCAGAGTATAGACAATAATGATGACCGTGCCTTGACCGTGTGTCAAATCATTAAAAACGGTGTTGGGTGTTATGAACGTATTTTACAAGAACGTAAAGAAAACGCTACTCAAAAGCCAATAGATGTATTTTTCCGTAAAAAATAAGAGTATGTATTGCGTAAAGTGTTCTTAGAATTAAAGTGATTAATTAAAATGATTTGTATTTTTTTGTATTAAATTTTGGCCATGTTTAATCATAAACCTTGATATACGCGAATTTCAGTTAACGCGATTTTTCGGAACGTATCCCTCGCGTAAAGCGGGGTATGACTGTAGTTCTTACAAAGGTAGATCAAGAGATTAGATAATTGTACGTTAGTAGAAAGGAACTTAACATTTACTCCTTAATATTACCACTTATATGTCACTAATAAAATATATATTACTTCTAATATGGTTGTCAAAATTTATACAAATTAAACTGATAAAAAAAGAATACTTTTGATTTATCAGCATTTGTAATTTTTATCCTATTATCCTCTTTAGATCAAATAGTTTTAGACAACTGGTCGATAAAACCACAGGTACCCTAACAACGTCTTTTCTAAAAATCCATAAAAAAAATCTACTTAAAATATTTAAATTAAAATAACTCACTTTGTAGTATTCCTCCATTTTAAAAACTGTTAACCACCACAATGTATATTTTATTTCTAGTTTTAGGAAGAAAATTTAGATGATGTCATAATTCTGCTAATGTATTATTATTCAATATTTTATTTTATGAATTAAGATAAAATTTTTTATTGTATATAGATCTCAAAGAATTCTGTTAATTGGGGATTCATTTGTTTATTGTGTATCTGCAAACAATCTTTAAAAGTAAAGTTAAGAGTTTACCCCCCTGAATTTCTTAATGATGAAATTAATACCATTATCTTTATTTTTCAAATAATTAAAATACTTGGCCTGCTATATAGACAAAGCCTTAAAGGGTGATAGAAAAAAGTTTTCAAAGCTGTAACAGATATCCGTTTAATATCGAAATCATTAAGGGTTGCTCAAATCTTAACTATATTATTGTGTTCGCCAACAATAATTTCTTCATTAAAAACTCTATCATAAGGTGTACATACATCAGGTCAATGAAGTATTAAAAATAAGTGTCAAACAGCATAAATATAATGTAATTAGAGGTGAATATAGTAACACTTTATTTCTTCATATATATAATTAAAGTTACAGCTAGAGAACACAAGAAAAAAGACGAACACTCACGAATCTCGATAATTTCAGCGTCTTGCTGTCTTCAAGGGAGTAGAAAGAAAGAAAATAAAAGGAGAAAGAATGAAGGAACGGAGACGTAAATGCGTCTACTGGCCGATGTAAACTATATATATATATATATATTTTGTTATCAAGTGTAATGTTTAATTTATCAATTGTAATAATTATTTTATTTTATGTGTAATACTTAATAATGGTAATAACATTTATTCCTGATGATGGTGATTTGTAGCACCGAACCATGTCGAATAATATATTCAATAACAAGAAATATCGAGAGTTAATTCATGACCTAAGAAACCCGGATTTGAAAAAGAGTTTTAAAAAATTAGAATGATTAAATAATGTGAAAAAGGCCATTAATTTTTTAAATGTATATATATATATATATATATATATAATTGATGTATATATATCAATGATCAAACTACAATATGAAATGGGAAAAAAAGAATACGGTCTTTCAACATTAGCATGCGGTCTTTGTTAGAGTCAAAAACCTAACTGACTCTGACTCTAACACCCACTCAGTTCTTTTTTGTCTCTGACGATGACCGGTTGTTACGGTTGAAAGATCTTAGTCTCTTTTTCTCCTTATTTCATATTGTTTTTTGAACATTCATTTTTATTCCACATGTTTATGTGACATCTTATATATATAATATATATATATATATAATATATATATATATATATATATAACTGAAATGTACAGCAATCTCTTTTTCATGTATTTCTCTGTCCATTTCGGACTGTTTAGTATTTTCATATATATATACGAGTATATATATATATATATATATATTATATATTAATTCACTTCTTCTCCTGTGGACGACTGCCATTACGGTCGAAATATTGAGAAGTGAGTCTTTGTTATGTTTCAGTCTATGTGTCACAGTTTATTGTAAGTATATATATATGTATGTGTGTGTGTGTGTGTGTGTGTGTGTGTGTGTGTGTGTTGTGTGTATTTATGTGTGCATAAGTGTTAGATTAAAGGTACTTCACGCTATAATAATGCAAAACACTACTAAATGTTATAACTACTTGGAATAAATACTTAATTATATTCTAGTGTTACATCTTTTTTCAAAAAAAATAAGAAAATTAAGAGAATTCTAAGTAGGTTTGGCAGAGCAAATGAAACAACGTTTTTAAAACCAAAAACATGTCAATCAACCCAACAACTGGTGAGGAAGTAAAAAGGAAACGGGTAACAACTTATCTTGTAAACTTTCAGGCCAAATACCCATTTATTTCTTCAACTTTAGGGCAAATGTTAATCAAGTTTAAACAATTATCATCTTTTAAAACAATCAGAATTCAATAATATAACTTCAAATGATAAACGTTTTATGAAATAACTTTTTGGTTTCTCCATGGTAAACTATTATTTACTAGTTAACTTTACTTGGTTGTTGAAATAAACCGTTCAGTTTTTCTCTCCTTATTTAAAATTAAATTTATAGTCAATAACAGGTATTTAAAAAACATTGCAAACATAACATAAATTATTATATTGTATGAATAAATTATTAATTTGATTTTTGTACCAAAAATATTGTATTTTTTTACAATCTTAGCAAAAATATTTGAAGATAAGTCCAAAGTATGGATGAATTTCTAATATCCAAAATGTATATTTATTCATTATTTTAGTCAAAAAATCAACTAAAAACAATACTCTGGAATTTTTTTTTTTTTGGTTTTGGGTAAGGAGGTGAAATGCATTTACGCACATAGTGCTGGGCTCCCAGATAAACCAGACTACCAAGTAAGACACCTCCTTTTCTCCTAGGACTTAGCCTGGAACTTTTTCCCACATTACTTCAGGCTTGGTCGTAGCTTACCTTAGGTGAGGCATACTTACTTTATTATTCTTCTAGATCTTTCAAGTATCGCTTTTTCGTAGTCAAAATTGATCTAACTAGGCCATCTACCATATTCCATGCCCCAGAACTCCGGATCATTTTTTCAATGATCGTATCTGGGGAATACTCGTGAAATAGCACGTAATATTCAGATAATAATAAAGGATACATACTTAAATTTAGTTACAATAATTCATTATAATAAAAAAAATTTGATTAAAACCTTTAGCATAGAGTGAAATGTATTGATCGAATGAACGCAAAGTTGAAATTTAATAAATTTATTGAGCATAAAAAAAAAGGGGGATGGAAGGAAAAAAGCGTGTTGTCCTTAATGAATTCTGACACATGAAAACACTGATTTCGACAGGGTCTGTTGTTAAATACCAACCTTAATTACAAACTGGATTAACCATTTTAAATTTAATATATGGCATAGATTTAAATTTAATTTAAGATGTATTTTCAATTTCTGATATAAAAGCAATGCTTTGTTTTATTCTAAACAAAAATTAATGATAAAAGACACTATATTCATACAAATAAAAAAAAGTAATTTTATACGGAATATATTATTAAATCAGGATAATTAATGCGATATATATATATATATATATATATAATATATATATATATAAATTAAATTCAAAACGAATTTATTTAATTTATTTTATTTAAAAAAGTCCGCTGGACCGTTTCTTTTAATTGTATATATATATATATATATGTTTTGTTAAATATTATGCCCACTTTTAATTTCACAACTTTTCTACTGAGTCGCTCAATTTCTCTGATATATTTTCTACATGTTTGTGGTACAAGATAGATTAGTCGACCAAAATTTTTATTTACATAGTCCAAGGGTAATAAAAATATGTACATATAATATGCAAACAATTTAAAAATACATCCATAAACGAAATCCTAAATATATATATATGTCTCCTGCGGGACTCTTCGCTCTTCGCACCTCCTGATGACGACGATGGTCGAAATATCGATGTGAGTTATGTCTGTGTCTTTCTGTGTGTTTCCTTCGTTTTGAATTTATTTTATTTTACATATATATATATATATATATATATATTCTTGATATAGCTTAACGACTACCTATCCTTGATATACAAAATTGGTTAGTGAAGATTAGATCCAAAAATTAAATTCTTTAGATCTCAAGCCGACGTTAGTTGATGTTCTGTGAAGACATTTGTTTTCAGAGATTTGTTTACAGTAGTACTATTTTTTCAATAAATTTGTTTATTTTTAGCATTGCAAATACAGAACAAATTTTGGCAAAACGTCGGCTAGTAATCTGAAATAATTAATTTTTTTTACCTATTTACCTATTTTTTAATAAATATTATTTATATAATTCTTATGAATCAATAATATTAGTTTATTTATTTTTGTTAACAAATTTCACAAAATAATAATAACTTATAAAGAATCACTTACTAAGTGCAGTATTTACTAAGATGATTTCATTAAAAGAACAAGCTAAATCCTGTCTTGTCTATTGTCCTGTCTTATATATATATACCGTACCCGGTCTTAAAGTAGTAGAATTAAGAGAAGATTAAACAGAAGTTCATATAAGCAGTACAAATTAGGTAAATATAAAAAATTCAAAGTGAATTGGTGTCCATTTCTTGAATGTGTGTTACTTTTTTGTACTCGCATTGTGTCCAGTTTCGATCCAATTTGCGTTTGTCAAGTATATATATAGACGAAAAAAGAAAACTATTTTACAAGCTAAATTAAAAGAAACAATACGCATGAAACTGATTACAAAAATGGCATTTTTTTTACTAAAGAACTATGTTCCTTAAAGTGGCAAATGGCTATGCACTTGAAATATAGTAATAAGCTATTGCCTTTTCTCTATATGTGTATTCTTTCTATGATTTTAGTTTACATATACAAATACATATATATATTTATATAAACTTGATTAAATATAAATAATATAATATGTAATATTTACCGTTTCAAAATGTAAACGCTAGATGTTAGTCAATCATTATTCGTTTATACTTATACAAATCACATATTGAACTTGGTGTCACATTAAAACCGTTTTTTTCATCAGATAAAAGCCTTTTAGATAGTTAAATGGCTCTTTATATAGATATAGTCCAGTCTAAAATATAGTAGCCTATATTTTTGGCTTCCCGTCATGTATCCGTAGCGAAAAAATAAATCATAGGAAGCACATTAATCAAAAAGCCAGGTATAATGAACAGTGAAAAATTCAGTTCAACTAGTTCTCGTAGAACTGATCACTAATTGGTGACATTGCACCTTGGCTGGTTCATCTATACCACCTAAATAAAACCAGTCCTCTTCTGGCCCTCGATTGATTAATGCAGGAGGTGAATAAATCTGAACACGTCGTCCCTCGGACAAGGATGTTATACCGTCGGTACAGTATAGGCACTCGTTAAAGATCCTTACTCTAAATACACTTGAGTTAGGCAAAATTTATGACTTCCACTGCAGAATCAATCTTCATTGTGTGGTATTACAAAGGGACAATGCTCGGTCTACCTGTGTTCCCCTTGTAGGACTACTACTGCAACGCAACCTAACCTAGACAAAAACAGGCTGTGTAGGGTATCTTATGTAGTATTTTGGAAGCTGGGAAGAAAGAAAGATATTTTGAAAGATGTTAAGTGGAATGGAAAGGTAGAAACTTCCTGGACAGACTAAGTCAGGATAAACAAAGTAGTTCAGAAAGAAATAAATAAAACATATATGCTAGCTGTCGAGACTTGTAGAAAATACTCTTGTTCTCCTTAATCATGAGCCTAACTTCAGTAAACTATTACGGTATACTATTCCATTTAAGCTATTAAAAATAATATTATACCATTGATTTATTTAAAGAATACTGGATAATATTTCTTAACAATATTAATCTTTCATAAGATATCACTTTAACATCTAATTTATATCAGATTCTCCTTATTATGGCTGGTGTTTTGTTTACTTTTAATTATGGAATGTTAGCGTTTTTATCACGCAATTATTAATGATTTACCAGTCTAGGCTCTGCATATTTTATGGGAAGATTTAAAACTAAGTTTATAAACCGTGCTAAACACCAGTTTACTAGAAGTGTTATTACTTAACAAATTATTTACTTTTTTACTTTTACGATCTTTTCAATTATAGTTCAAATTATTTATATTGAGTTATGATATCGTAAAACTATCAAATTTGACAGTAAACAGGTTTAGTGTTATTTCATTGGAGGACGTTGTTTTTAGTACTTTTTAATGTTTCGTCGATATAAGATGAAGGGTCAATATAAGAAGTAATGTTAAATTTATGATTAGGAATTCAAGCGACACAACTCTTTCCGTCCTAAGATATGAGGTGTATATTGATGTGTTTTCCATCTAGTAGTATATAACTCTTTAGGAAACCTATGAGTAAGTATATATATAAAGTGGAAATATACAATTTATTCCCATTATCAATGTAAAGTATATTTTCAGTAGTTTACCTTTGTTAGAGGAGCCACATTATTCATAGATATTCCGCCCAAGCAAGCATAATATATCGAACAGAACTGAAGTTAACATATTAGTTTAAAAAAATCTATGTATAAAATACTTCTTAGAGGATGACAAGCTAAAGCACATAGCGAGAGTGAATTTGTTTTTAAAATGCGTTTTTTAAATTATAAATTTCACTAGATCAAAAGTGATTAAATTTTCGATTATAATAGTGTTAAGTAAAGCGAAAAATTATTGATTTAGTAATTTTTGTAGAAAAACTGAATATCAGTTAAAGTAACTTTAGCGAAAAAGGAATTTTGCTCTGGAATAAGACGTATTATTGATAATTTTTATATCAACCATCGTATTCGTATATATAATTTTTCTTCTGTTTTTCTTTTCATTTTCTTTCCTTTTTCGTGTTTGATGATCAGCAAAATCAGAAAATAAAATAGATGTAAAATTAAATACATAAACTAATGATAAATATATTTTAAAACAAAAAACAAAAAAATTAAGATATAAAAATTGACTTGACGAAACCAATTTGTGCTAGCTTTCAGTTTTATATATATACTCTAACCACTTTAATGGCTTCCAAGTAAGGACTTCATTTGCAGTTGGGTGCTAGAAATGCCACCGATTTTAATTTTATTGGATGATTTTTATTTTTTATTTTTTGCTAAATTATTATTGTAGTTTATAGTTGTGTTTGTTTTATCCTTTCCTTTTAAGCTTTCTAAGAACACTCTTTTTATTTTTCACTCTACCTTACATTTTACTTGATGGTTCTGTTATATTTTTATTCTATCCCACTTTTGTTTTTCTTTTGACTTTAGATTTCATCTTTTCTCATTTCCTCTCTTTCTCTCAATTAATACCATTTTAATTATTTTATTCGTTCATTGCTTTAACTGTGTGTTACTTTGTACCAGTCGGTGAATTCCTTCACGTTCACTTACGTTTCTTTTTTCGTCTCCTATCTTGAAGATGGCAATAAGCCAAAATGATCAAGAATCGCGAGTGTTAGCTTTCTTCATGTTTCGTACTGGTAAAGTAAATTATATATATTCACTTAATAAAATTCACTTCAATATTTGTTTATATTGTGTCATCAATTAGAGATGTTCATAACTTAGTATCAGCAAAGACTCGCAAGTGTTATCTATCTATCTATCTATCTATCAATTTGTATATATATATATATATCTTGTTAGATTCTATGCCTATTTTTAATTTCACCACTTTTCTACTGGTGAGAGTCTCTCAGTTTCATAAACGAAGGTCTGCTCCCGAAATATACGAATATATATATATACTTCGAATAAAATGAAAGGTCCGTGTGGACAATAAACACTTTAACACATAGAAAAGAACACAGAAAGACACTACAGAACTCACTTCGATATTTCGACATCCGTCGTCATCGGGAAGAAGTGCGAAGTACTCGCGTTGAGAAGCAAACTGCTTCGGGCAAACTAATGCAGGAGCAGTTTGCTTCTCAACGCGAGTACTTCGCACTTCTTCCCGATGACGACGGATGTCGAAATATCGAAGTGAGTTCTGTAGTGTCTTTCTGTGTTCTTTTCTATGTGTTAAAGCGAATATATATATGCATTTAAAAACTTTGTCTGATTCCACTTGATTTAACTTTGTCGAATATTTTTCCAAATTTCGAAATCTTTTCATCATTTCTGGGTTCAACTTAAAAATTAAATCACCATATTTGTTTGAATTATTATTGGACATGTTTCGGTGTTACATCCACCATCTACAGCAAAACAAGAAATTAAAACTACACATATCAAAAACAATTAATCTAAATACACAATTTAATTAATTACTGAAAATCACATTACAATAATCTTTATAAATAAAATAATGATTTTGTCTGTACATTGCTTAGAACTGACTCATTTCAAGTTTTCTTTACGTTTCATACATTGGAGAAACCGAATCCACCCTTAGAAAAATTTCTGTCGGTTTGTCGGTTTGTCGGTTTGTACGCAAAACTTTGTCACAGGTAAACTCAGCTACCATAAGACATATAAAGCTGAAACTTTTACAGTAGATTTGTGTAGGTCTAACTTAAAATATAGGCTATGAATTGATTGGAAATTCAACGTAGAAGTGAAGTTATGGACGTTTAACGCAAAAATGTTTGTCACAAGTAAACTCAGCCACCATAAGACATAGCGAGCTGAAACATTGACACTGGATTTGTGTGTGCCTAACTTAAAATATGGGCTCTAAATAGATTATTAATTCAGTACAGAAGCAAAGTTATGGGGCTTTTAGCTGTATTTTCCTAACTTCACAGACAAGTTTGTTTTGAAAATACACAGGTGTGGCAAGTAGGTATTGTTAGTTGATTTTAATTTCAATTGAGCACATGAATATATTGCGTATTTGACATCATTGAAATGGTGTTTCACAGAGTTAAGGATGTACTATCTATTGAGAATAAATGTTTTGTAAACGAGCAATTCTCAGCCCTTAATATGAACAGGCATGAGAAATCAACAAACAAGTTCTTACGCTATATGAAGCCGAGGAAAGAACTTACAAGTCAGTAAAGAGATTGGATTAGTGATGAAGAAGCAGTTCATTATCTAATTGAATTTCTTCACTCTGAATTTATTTCTCCTGGACTGCCTGCTCATGAGTAAAAACTTCAAGTAGGAGCACCAATCATGCTGCAATTTATAGCAGTAACAAATTTCATGTTACGAAACATGAGTGACCCAAAAACTGTGCAACGGGACACGACTCTGAGTTCGTGCTCTACACAGATATGCCATAGAGGCGGACATAATGACTGGATGTGGTATTGGGGAGTCTTCCGAACCACTGTCTGTTTCCATTCAAATGATTGCAAGGTCCCCTCAGAGTCTATTTCGCAATGACGTTAACTAAGTCGCAAAGGGAGACTTTATCTAACGCAGGAATTCAAGTTAGCGAAACCAAGTTTTTCTCACATGGTCAACTGTAGTTTACTTGCTCAATAGTCAGAGGTTTCAACTGATTGTTCTTCCATGAACCTGAAGGACAGACAGCTAATGTAGTGTATACAGAGGCATTTGTTTAACACTGTACTAATAATGGTGTTTTCTACTATTCTATAATTTCTAATTATAGTATTAGTATAATACTATAATTGATATGTTGGAATACCAAGTATAATAGAATTTTTGATTCCGTCAAAGACGGGTACATTTGCTAGTAAACAATAAATGAACAGTCTATGAACACAACAGGCAGGTTAACAGAAGGTTATACTTATTTCACAAAGATCTTCTTAAATCAAATGGAATCAGACAAAGCTTTTAAATGCATGAATTCAAGAAGGACTGCTCCAAACTTTTACTAATATATATATAAATATATATATATATATATACTTTAATACAGAAAAAAGAACACAGAAAGACACTACAGAACTCACTTCGATATTTCAAAGGCCGTCGTCATCGGGAAGAAGTGCGAAGTACTCGTGTTGTAGCAAACTGCTATATATATATACCATGATAAACGAAGACTCTGATAAAGACCGCTTGTTACGGTTGAAAGATTTTAGTCTTGTTTTTCCATTTCTTATTGTGGTTTGATCATTCATTGTTATTTCACGTGTTTATGCGAAATCTTTATATATGTACCATAATAAACGAAAAACAGTCCGGCAGGACAGATAACACTTAAAATAAACCGTGACACATAGACTGAAACATAACAAAGACTCACTTTTCCATCTATGTATCACTGTTTATTTTAAGTATATATATATATATATATATATATATATATATAAAGATTTCACATAAACACGTGAAACAACAATCAATGATCAAACCACAATTTGATCGTCAGGTTTTTGACTCTGACGAAGACCGCTTGTTACGGTTGAAAGATCTTAGTCTTGTTTTCCCATTTCTTATTGTGGTTTGATCATATATATATATATATATATAAAATATATATCCTTCACATGTCCTGATGATGGCATTTTCTTGAGTTGTTTGTATGCTTTACGGTTTTTTAAATGTTACTTTTACTGTTTAAAACTATTTATGTCTTTTTGACAAGCAATTTGTATTCATATTCTTTCAAAATATTTCTAAACTGTTAAAGTTGTTGAACAGGCAATTCATCTTTACTATTCTTTTCATTTGTTGATAAATCGATATCCAGAAGTAAAATAAAATATCCTGCCTGTAGGGGTAGAAATGGTGATCAATTTCTTTTCGACTTTGAGAGCACTGTAATTGAGAACTATAAGTGTTATTAATGGGTTGGCTATGCGCGTGTCGCCTGAATATATAAGTGGTTCGCTTGCTGTTTTTCCAATGACAAAAAAAAAGAAAAGAAAAGAAAACAGTCTTTTCTAAACCGGTTACTTTTCCTCAACCTGATCACTTCTCTCCTTCCCTGTCACCCCACTTACTCACTCACTCTCTCTCTCTCTCTCTTTCTCACTTTTGTTTCATTGCTTTCTTCCTTTTCAAACATTTATCTTTTCTTTTAACTTTTGTACCGTTTTCGATTATTTACTACAACATTTCTGTCTCTTTTTTTCTAAACATACGACGTTTCTTTCCATATATCACTTCTTCCTTTTACGTCTTGATATTCCTTTTAATCCGTCATTCGAATCATTTTTTACACTTTTTGCCTTTATTCCACTACTATAGTTCAATAGTAGCTTTACAGTTCAATGCAATTAAAATGATATAGCATAATGCTATTATGCTACTATATTCAATGCTACTATGATAGAAGGTGAAGCACGAACAATACAGCACGATAATAATATAACCTGAATCTTATTTATTCTGAGAAATCAGTAATTCTAATTGACTGATTTCTCTCGCTTTGAGTTTTATAAATTCAGTTTAATATTTATTATCTATATTTTATTTTTAAAGTTTAATTTGTTAAACGATTCTTCCATATACCTTGTAAATAATTAAAATCAGATATCATTAAAATATATTATTTTTTAGTAATCAGGGAACTGTAAATTCAAATTATTCAAAACTCTTAAATTAGTAGCTTACTGATATTTTTTCAACTATGTATATTTCTTAATTAAAAGTTTTCAGTTATTTTGTTGCTTTGAAATGTATAGCATTAACTAAAATGCATTTAAATCAATTTATCAATATTTAATGATAAAGTAATAGGTAAGAGGACCAGTTATTTTGAAATAGGAATAATTTTGATGTAGTTCATTAGTAATCAATATATATCACATATCAGAAATTCACACGCTACATGATCAAAGAGCAGTCATTGCCAAACATTAATAATTGTAGAAAACACAGCAAATATTGCACCTCACTAACTAATCAAAGTAGAACTGCTGTTTTATACGCAAGAGGTAATACAACAATGTGCATAACTGGATAATAAATTTGTTTAAAACTTCTTCATGTGAATCAATAAACACTTTTTTAATTACGTAATTAATAGTTGTCAATCCGACTTATTAAATATGTTTCATTACTACTTATTAATATAATTATTATCATTTATTTTCATTCTTTTTCTGTCTTTGTGGTTTAAACTGCATATATGTGTATGTATATTATTAAAAAGCACTGTAGATCCTACATAGGTGATTTTCTTAAAAATATTCTCATTTTGCCTTATTATCTTCCTATAAGTAACGGGTAGCTCAAAAATAAATCTATATAAGGACATAGGAAACACATTTGAAATATATATATAAAATAACACACACACGCATATATATATTATATATATATATATATATATATAATAATATAGTTATCCGTTGCGATTTCTTTCTCAACTCTAGTGCTTTGTACTCTTCTTCCTAAGGACGATGAATGTCGAAATATCGAAGTGAGTTTTTCTGTTTTTTTCACATTTGTTAAAGTATATATATATAATTAATGATCAAATTACAATATGAAAAGTGAAAACAAGACTAAGATCATGAGTATATGTGAAATCTTTATATAAATATATATTCACTTAATAATCAGAAGGATGATTCAAACTGAACACAGTACCTGTTCAAGATCGAAGAAAAGTAAAGAGACAGACGAAGTCAAGAAACACACATACAAACTGAAATTTTCATATATATATATATATATATATATATATATATATATATGCTTTTAAAAACTGGATGTCTGTTTCCACTTGATTTAATTTTGTCTTATATTTTTCCAAAATACGAAATTTTTTCTTCAACTCAGAACTCAACTTAAAAATTAATTCACCATAATTTCTTGTTTTATTATTGAACATGTTTCGGTGTACGTTCACCATCTTCAGCAAAACACACGATTAATTACAATTACCTTAACAAATGAATCTAATAGTTAAATTAGATTTCAAAAACAATTTTTGAAATGTAATTTAACTATTAGATTCATTTGTTAAGGTATTTGTAATTAATCGTGTGTTTTGCTGAAGATGGTGAACGTACACCGAAACATGTTCAATAATAAAACAAGAAATTATGGTGAATTAATTTTTAAGTTGAGTTCTGAGTTGAAGAAAAAATTTCGTATTTTGGAAAAATATAAGACAAAATTAAATCAAGTGGAAACAGACATCCAGTTTTTAAAAGCATGTATTGAAGAAGGACTGCTCCCAACTTTTACAAATATATATATATATATATACACAATTAAAAGAAACGGTCCAGCGGACTTTTTTACAATAAAATAAAAAACGAAGGAAACACACAGAAAGACACAGACATAACTCACATCGATATTTCGACAATCGTCGTCATCAGGAGGTGCGAAGAGCGAAGAGTCCCGCAGGAAGACAGGGCGGTACTGAACTCGGAAACCACAGCCAGTACCCCACCACTTACCACCAAGCGGGGGAAGGGAGGGAAGGAAATGAAGAGCCAAATTAAGACGTAAAAGGAACGAGTAAAAATTATAACTATAAAAAATTATAAAAAAGTAGATAAATCAAATTAAAATTAATAAAAATAATAAATAAAAAGTAAAATAATAAATAAATAAATAAAAAATAAATAAATAAATCATAAATAAATTATCGGTTGAGGTTGAGTCCGGGGGAAGAGCGAGCATCAAGTAAGCATATGTATGCCTCCTCTGAAGCTCTTAGGGTAACTTTATTGTTGGATTCGGGGATCTGTTTCAGGATCTGAACCCTGAAACAGTCATTGAAACTGAGTCCATGCGAGTTCGCATGGATGGCTACAGGATAGTTACTGCGTTGACCGACTGAAGCCCTATGACCATTCATACGAAGGCTCAACTTATTAGAAGTTAAGCCAACGTAAAAGGAGTCACACTGAGTGCAATCCAGTCGGTAAACACAGTTGCTCGAGGTACAGGAGGAATTGACCTGAACCGGGTAGGAACACTTCTTCCATCTTTAATCACCCCCCTTCTATTTCCTACCGTAAACCTGCCAATCTAAAAAGCATTTTCTCTCATATTTCCCCTCAGCCTTTCAATCCTGTTCCTGGAATGAAACAATGTGGACGCCGTGGCTGTCAAACTTGCCTGATTGTAAATCCTAATCCTTCCTTCGATTCCCCTCTCCACCATAGTTCCTACCCGTTCAGGTCAATTCCTCCTGTACCTCGAGCAACTGTGTTTACCGACTGGATTGCACTCAGTGTGACTCCTTTACGTTGGCTTAACTTCTAATAAGTTGAGCCTTCGTATGAATGGTCATAGGGCTTCAGTCGGTCAACGCAGTAACTATCCTGTAGCCATCCATGCGAACTCGCATGGACTCAGTTTCAATGACTGTTTCAGGGTTCAGATCCTGAAACAGATCCCCGAATCCAACAATAAAGTTACCCTAAGAGCTTCAGAGGAGGCATACATATGCTTACTTGATGCTCGCTCTTCCCCCGGACTCAACCTCAACCGATAATTTATTTATGATTTTATTTATTTATTTTTTATTTATTTATTTATTATTTTTTATTTATTTATTTTTATTTTACTTTTTATTTATTATTTTTATTAATTTTAATTTGATTTATTACTTTTTTATAATTTTTTATAGTTATAATTTTTACCCGTTCCTTTTACGTCTTAATTTGGCTCTTCATTTCCTTCCCTCCCTTCCCCCGCTTGGTGGTAAGTGGTGGGGTACTGGCTGCGGTTTCCGAGTTCAGTACCGCCCTGTCTTCCGCGGGACTCTTCGCTCTTCGCACCTCCTGATGACGACGATTGTCGAAATATCGATGTGAGTTATGTCTGTGTCTTTCTGTGTGTTTCCTTCGTTTTTTATTTTATTATATATATATATATATATAATTCCGTTATGAACAGCACAAATTTCAATAATACACTACCACTGACACTCATTTTTTCAAGCATTTAATGGTCATCGTCAGGAGTGGAGATGGCACACTGAGAAGATGGCAGTGGAGTCAGTTCAGTATATACATTTGAACTAAAACATTCAAAAATTGATTCAAGGTCTTTTAACGAAGTAACTTTGAGCAAGATTTTAGTCTTGCTTCTGAATTTTTAACTATTGTTGTTTTAGTTATGTTATCCATAAAGACTGGCAACTAACTGTTTTCTTTATATTTTTTTTATAGTTATAAAAATGTGTACTGTTTTTGATTTTTTAAAAGTTTTTTGAATATAACTGATATGATAAATAATTATGATTTTAAATTGCAAAATATTTAAAGTAATTCAATATTCTTTAGAGTGTGATAGTATTTAATTGTTTGGATTATTAAACTAATGGAAATTCGCTCTGAAGTTTGCGCCATATTAAAAGGAAGACCTTTGCTGAAAATTCTGACAGAATTAATGAAAAACTGGTGTGCCAAATAAGTCTTTGATCTCAGTGACTCAGACAGAGCCGTGTTCAATAATTAGAGACTGCCTTATAATTAAACCAGAAGAACATTACCAATACACTCCACCAAACCATTATCACCTTTTCACTTCATTATAAGTAAATAATATTTGAGTTGCTGAATATCTCTTCACGTTTAGTATGTATAATTCGATAATACTATTCATAATAAAAAATCTGGAGTGGCCTGCACTCAGTTTTAGTATAAGTAAACATAATATCAAGGTTATTGAAACCAACCATTTTGTTTTATTTTAATATGGCTCTACATGTATTACAATCTTTTATGTTTAAACATAATATCAAGGACATTGAAACCAACTATTTGGTTTTATTTTAATATGGCTCTACATATATTACAATCTTTTATACTTAAACATAATATCAAGGTCCTTGAAACCAACTACAGTAAAACCTCCGCTGACGAACGCCTAAGCTCACGAACTTTTCGCCCAAAGAACATTAAATTCGCCAGCATATAGTCTCTGCTGACGAACTAGTTTTCGAAGGGCGGTGAGGTCGAATCGGGTACACCAGGTGTATGCCTAGGTACAACCGGTTTCGATCGTAGTTCCATGTAGTATGTACTCTTGTCAATAAAGTTATATTCATTCATTCATTCATTCACTAGTTTTCGGCGGACGAACCAAACAGCGCCACGGTGGCGGCAACGAGAAGCTGACGCACGCTCACGGCGTCCCAGTTTTTTTTTTTTTTTGATAGACATTTTGGACCATATTGACTGTACTTTTGCTATTATGGGACCGAAAAAGACCCCCACCACAGGCTAGTGTTAAGCCTAAGAAGTCATTAAAGAAAATTACGATCGAGCAGAAGGAGATCATTGAAAAACACGAACGAGGTATGTTTTTGTGTGACTTAGCGACCCAGTACCAGTACGCTAAGTCTACCATTGCTACCATCCTTAAGAACAAGGAAGCTATTAAGGGTGCGTGTGTGGCTAAGGGTGTTGGCTAAGGGACTTTATTATACAGTACAGTTTATTTCTTTAATTACAATACAATAGCACATTTATTATACACATAAAATAAGGTATTTTTTTGTGTATTATTGAGGCTTATTTAGTAGAAAACTATGTTTTATGGGGACCTGGGAACGGATTATTCTCATTTTAATGGTTTTTTATGGGAAATAACTGTTCGGAAGACGAACTTTTCGCCTTACACACAATTGGTTCCAGGGAACCAATTATGTTCGTGAGCTGAGGTATCACTGTATTTTGTTTTATTTTAATATGGCTATACATATAGTATAATCTCTTATGTTTAAACATAATATCAATGTCATTGAAAACAATGATTTTGTTTTATTTTAATATGGCTCTACATATATTATAATCTCTTCCATATCATTTGTTTATATGTAGCTATAATCATCTTATCTGTTATAAGAAACTGGAAATTATTTATAAATCTGACATGCTAAAATTATTAATCTGAAAGACTCAATCTTTTCAGACTGGTACGGTCCAAGTCAAAACCTGTCACATTGTACATCCCATTGTTGTAACTAAGTTCAACTTCAGACTGTTATATATTTTCTTTTATGACCTTTATAAATGTGCGTAGATAAGTATTCTTCACTTCTGTTTTTTTAGGTATGATTTGATAATAATCTTCATTCTCTCTAACCCAGTAGACTCACATTCACATATAATGCAATTCAAAGGTCTCTACCTTTTCTAGACAGAGTCTGCATTCTTCGTATGATGTCAAACACACCTTATCCATTCACACTAGTTAAGTAGATGAATATCTGATAGATGTTCTACATATATTATTCAGTTCTTCCTGTAAAGTAACCATGGGCAACCTGCAGCCCAACATGTGTTTTTGTGCGGCTCAGAGATTATCTGGAATTCTATCTTAATACTAAAAATTCTTTGTTTTGTGCTTATTGACAAAGGCTCACCGAAAATTTTGTAAGAAAATTTCAACACTGGAGAGAGAGAGAGAGAGAGAGAGAGAGAGAGAGAGAGAGAAGAGAGAGAAGAGAGAAAGAGCAAACTCAATAGCAACAAGTGATTTAGATTTTGTTATATGATGCTACTAATCATTTTTAGGAATTTTGTAGTGAGAATTACTTCATTATCATTATGAAATAATGAGATATGAATAATAACTCATATTATAAGAAAAATAGCATGTTAAATAATTATTGACACAGTACACAGTATGTATTTCTATTTAGTTATATATTTATACATTACACACATAACCTGTATGAATTCAAATACCATAGAAATCACCATGCGACCCACGGTCACTTTGAAATTATATAATGTTGCCCCCAGTTCACAAAGGGTTGCCCATATCAGCTTTAAGGGGATAGTATTGTTTGAAATTTAAGTTCAATTGGAACTTAAGTCTTTAAACTAAGTTTTAACCTCGTTTTTCCTTGACACAATTTTACTGATTTATTTTTTTAGTTCACTCCTGTAAATGTTGAAGTCTGTAGTCCAAAAATTCTTGTTAATCAAGTATATTTGTATTGTAATAAACATTTCTAAATTGTTTCCTAACTCTCTCTCAAGTATTCCTGAGTTTCCAGGCACCCATACAAAAACACACACACGAAGAATCATCAAAAAACTACTAAGAGCACCTCAAAACATATAAATTCGTCAAAATCATGTGTTCAAATTGTTTTCATTAATCACCATACTTTAATTACAGTAAAGTTAAAAGTACGTGATCAATTCAGTGATATAAACTAATTATTGCTTTTTACTTAACATAATTATTTGATTACTGTGAAATTTGTAGAAACCAAATACGTCAATTATTTAATTTTAAAACAATCCAAAAGCGTTATCTTTTAAAATATAAGTATCTATTCAACATATTTTACAAACAAATTAAACTAATAGTTACAGATATAACTTTTTCCGTAACATTTTCATATATCTGTAACCAATTATAATGAAAACGAACTGTATCATTTATATTAGAATAGTAGTGATGCATCATCTATAACAAGAAAACTTAAATTCTTTTAGACTATGAGGAATGTGAGTTTTATACTTTTAAATAAACTTAGATATATATAATAAGTATCTTAATTCTTTTTGCCACCTTGGTTAGTTGTACATTTTCACAACTGTTTTAGAGTGCTGAATATTAAATGAAAGTTTTACTAAATTTCTCTATTTAAATGTGTTCACTTAATAATTTCAGAAGTCAGTCATATTGTATCCTTTCTTTATTAAGAGTCTGTAGTGCACCAAAGTAAAACAAACAAAAAGGATTATTTTTTTTTCAATTTACAATACTAATTTGCAGCTAAGCATTAAAAAAAATAAAAACACTAGACAAATATTTCTTCTTAAATTCAAAACAAAATCTAACAAAAGCAAGGTTTTCCATTACTGCACCAATTCATTTGACCTAATTCTGATCCCCTACAATTACAAATAGCATCTACTTCTGCTTAACAGGCATCAGTTAAATAGGTACTCTCATACTACGATCTTTTTTCTCCAAAATGTTAAAATTATTGCTATTTTACATATTAATGGTCAATGTTTAAATATTTGTACATTACTTTGTTCTTAGTTTTCTGTTTATACTTTCTATGGCCTATTTTAATTTTCAATTCAATCACTACAAATGAATCGAAAATTTCAATTATTTTTGTAAATTAAACTGTGAAACATATGCTAAATAAGGATATCAATTCCAAATTAATATTTTTTTTGGAATGAAAAAGATTAATATTTCATAAATTTAAAATTATTGTTGTCATCTACAATTTGATTCTTCTAAAATACTGCCTTCTGTAATGCACTTTTTTGGCTCACCAATAATGTATATATAAATATATATACAATTAAAAGAAACGGTCCAGCGTACTTTTTTAAAATAAAATAAATTCAAAACGAAGGAAACACACAGAAAGACACAGACATAACTCACATCGATATTTCGACCATCGTCATCATCAGGAGGTGCGAAGAGCGAAGAGTCCCGCAAGAAGACAGGACGGTACGCAGGACAGGGTGAGTACCGCCCTGTCTTCCTGCGGGACTCTTCGCACCTCCTGATGACGACGATGGTCGAAATATCGATGTGAGTTATGTCTGTGTCTTTCTGTGTGTTTCCTTCGTTTTGAATTTATTATATATATATATAGGTGTAAATCGGCAGCAAATCTTCTTGTATGCAAATATTGTTAAAAGTATTTTATATTTTTATTTATATTAATATTAACAAAATTAATATTAATATTAACAAAAGTATTTGCATACAAATATTATTAAAATATTTGTGGGAGCTTCTGCTCTCACGATTTTTTAGCTTCAGCTTTCAGTTTTGAAGTTTTAGTTTACATTTTAAATAACTTGCTATTCCTGACATTTAGTGATTTACTTTTTTCCAGTATGATTGATATATCTTTATTATTTGCTAATCACAAAAAGAAACACTTTTAAAATCACTACTGTAGTTAAACGATTCCATACTTTGTTGAAATATGTCATTTGAAAGAGCTTCTGAGTTTTCTTCTCAAGTGGATCAAATTCCTCTCCTGATGGCGACAGTGTGTTGAAACTTTGAACCGAATTCTTGTAGCATTTTTATAAATATTTAACTACACTCATTGTTTTTAAATTGGTCTTTCTAAACCGTTTTTTGGTTATATAGTCTTTTCAAGCTGATTGTAATATTTATGCAATGATCTTTAATTTTAATTTTACAAATTCGGTAGTAAATATTCCATTTTATCTCATTCATAGTTAAAAAGCATATTTCTATAGAGCAATTCCACAAATACTCTAATTAATTCTCCTTGATTGCTCTTTTGACTTCTTATTCCAGACGACAGAAGTACTTGTGAAGAGAACCAGCCAGCAGGGGTTAATTGATATTGATAAAAGTAATTTAATTAGAAGATACCTAGTGGGGTTGTAATTGGGATCAGAAGACATCGCAAATTGCATTTCGCTCGCGTAGATTGGCTCCCGAGACCTGTCTTCGCAAACCAATCAATATTTTCCCTTGAGAAAGATAACGCTTCCCTCCCTTAACTCACCTATTTGCACCTTCCATTAAGGATTTACTTTGTCTTGTGTCAGAGCAATTTTTTTTGTTGTTAACTTTGTTGAAAATAATGTTATGTGAGATATTTATGATTTTGAAATATTTGAAATTCTAAATAAACCGTTCAATATGACCCTAAAGTAATATATTAACTCTGAGAGAAACAATATTACAATCGTTCTCATCTTTTATATCATAAGTTATTTTGAATGAATGAAAAATATTAACTCCTCAGATTTTTTTTTCTGATATAAGAAAATATTGAATGTCATTACTCATCTTTAACACAATCACATATATGGATAATTCTATTAAAAAAATGTTCTTGTAAACGCCTATGTGTGTATATCTATCTTTCATTCTTTCATTAAAAAAATATGGTAATTCCATATAAGTACAAATTGTTTCCTCATGCCAAATTTCCAATGAATGTCAATAGACTTTGTCATGAATCTCTATGTGCTTTTCTCATGGAGATATAAAGAGTAAAAACTCTTTTTTGTAAGTAACTTGTACTTTTAACTTGTAACTTATACATATTTTGTAAGTAAGTAACTCTTCAGTGTAAATTTTCTAAATGTTTACACCGTGCTTTTTATATGTTTGTGACTGAGGGTCTTATTTCTTTAAAATATACAAATTATACAAAAAAATCTTTATCACATGGTCTTTTGAAGAAAACAGAAACCCACTTGTTTGGTGCCTGTCAAGTAATCTTTTCTAAATACATCACATGCACTTAAAGTAAAGCATATTTTAAGGCCCCCTGATGTTCATTCAATCAGGTGAGTAAAATACTCACTCACGCCGATAACGTTACCAAACAATGATGAATCACAAAGCAATCTAACCTCTCATTAACCTACTGAAGGCTTAGTACACCAAATTATTATCATTAAAAAACAATCAAATTAATTATTATTACAAAATTAATGAATTTTTAATAATTTATCTTTCGTTGGTGTATTGAAAATCATTAAATAGCTAACATAGATAAAACACACTCTATGTGATGAATATTTTTATTTAAAACCTTAGTTTCTTGGATTTACATAGTTTTTTCTCTTTATATTTGACAGTTGCAAAAATTAAACTCTTGACATATATATATATATATATTATATATATATATTATATATATATATATAAAAATTAATTCGCATATATATATATACAAACTATAATTTAAAAAAGAACACATAGAAAGGAAACCACTGAACTCACTACTATATTTCGATGTCCTCGTCTTCAGGAAAAGAAGTGAATCGCTCCAAAGGCTGATAACGATTGACTTGGCGTTCGAACTGAAGCACTCAAACAGTGTAGCCAACTTTCGGAGGAAAGGTAGACAGGGAACATAAAGAAATAAAAGCCAAATAAAAATTAAAAAAGAAAACATTTAACTAAAATAAAATTAAAAGCTGATAACAACTTTAAAAAAAAAAAAATCAACGATTGAGGTTAAGCCCAGGAGCCGATCTACCGCCCAGAAAACTAATAAGTGCTTCTTCTGAAGCTCTCAGAGTATATATATATATATATATATATAAATTTCACACAAACATGCGAAATAGGAATCAATGATCAAACCACAATATGAAATGGGAAAACAAGACTAAGATCTTTCTACCGCAGTAGTGTTTTTTGTCAAAGTCAAAGACCCAACTGGAGTCAAAAACCCAGTTGGGTTTATGACTCTGACGAAGACTGCTTGTTACAGTTGAAAGATCTTAGTCTTGTTTTCCCATTTCATATTGTGGTTTGAACATTGATTATATTTACATATGGGAATATAGTCTTACTCTAAATATTGAGGATAGATGTAGTCTGTGAGGTATAATGTTTACTATTTGTACTCCATGTTTACAAACCATTTGTAGTATGTTTACAATTTATAGCCTATGGTATGTGAGAGGGATTATAGCCTCTCTCGTCTTAAAAAAAAAAAAAATCTTAGATATATATCTTTGGTTGAATTTTAATTTTTTTAATTAATTTTATTCTTGTTTAATATAATTAATAAATTATAAAAATATTTAAATTGCTACTTTTTCCATGAAATTAACTTTTAAGATTTGATTCTAATAATTTTCTCAAGTAGTGCTGGATAAATCGGTTTGTTTCATTTTAATATGTATTTTAATGCTTTAGATATATCAAGTTTATAAATTAAGACTCTACTTCCTCCCTTCTTTCTTAACCATTTGATTACCCTACAGAGCATTCCATTAGTTTAAAAAATGATCAAACTTCGTAATTTTCGATTGAAACTTCTCAATTTTCATGGGCTACATTTCTACCGTATTAGCCTTAAAATAGTTGCATCCATCAGATTATCAATGGTGTTCCAAAAAAACACAATAAGAAATTCTTTATGAGCGAAATCTACACTACTTTATTGTTTACACTATATCGTGTACACTTTATTGTGTACTACTTGTGTACACTACTACACTACACTTGAAGTAAGTTTCAAAATATTGAATATTATTAAAGTGTTTTATATTCTAAGATTTTTTTTAATTACTTATATTAAGAATACAAGGAATTATTTTCTGTAATTCATTAGATGAATGTATTTTATACAAGGCAGTTTTCAACAAAATTGTTCAATTTCTATGAAGGCTTTTGGTTTCTATCAAGGACATATTGTGTATTGTTTAAGGTAATGATCACCAATATTTATTTACAGTTATGTAGTCTATCATATAACCTGATATGACATCGTTTTAATATTCTACCGAAGTCATCAGTTATCATTAAATGTCAAAGCTAATTTTGAGAAAAGTGTTTGAACTGTTACGTGAGATTTTACTCACGTGAGTAAAAACAACAAATGAAGTACTAAAAAAAAGACTATGCTTAGAATGGATGTGGCGGCTTTGGAGATTGGATGCAACAGGAGGGTGGGACACTAGCGTGCTTAGAATTCCCGACAGAAGTAGAATTGGGTGTTGCACCTGTTGGGTAACATTAGAGGCTACTTGGCAGGCGACGGTAGTGTGTAGGCTGCGGACCACCTTCCTATATCCAGTTTTCTATCTCCTATACTACTTGCGTTCTTTCTTTTTTTTCCTTCATATTCCATCTGCGTTAAATTAACTAAATAGTTACACTGTTGAATATTATGATGAGTTAAAATTATTTCCAGATAACTAAGTCAATTAGAGTATAGCACTCAAAAGATTTTCATGTGATTTCTTCATCGTTTACATATTTCCAGTCAATGGTTTTCATATATTTCTCCAATTTTTTCTATTTTCCAAACACTTTTACATAGCTCTTTAAAAGATACCATGTAGCTTGCCAACTAAGAATTTAATGTTTTCTTTATTTTTTTATAAATCTGTCTTACCTCGTAAACAGCTTTTTAGGCGTCCAATCGGTTTGCAACGTATTCCAGCTTCAAGGTAGTACTGCATTACGTGAAAAACCAGTCAGACGGTTGCAACAGCTCGTTCTGAATTAAGATGGATTCATAAAAAAATACGATCTTATACTAATTTATGTGGTACTAAGAATATGAATGTATTTCATGCAATCTCCTCAGAAATAACATCCAACATTATATGTTACTGATAATATTATGATATTTTGATATTTTATATTATTATACTGACTAAATATTTTCATGTGATCCTCTCATGCTTTCCATGTTACTTTCCTGAAAAATTTCTAAATATTTTTTTATATGGGATAAATTAGCAAATCAATTTTTATATGACTCTCCAAAATATATTTCCCATAAATTCCCAACATTTTTTTCATATGATCCTTTGCAAAGATATCTTCCCAATAAAAAGTTCTTACATTTTTCACTATCAGTTTTTAACTGATGATATAAAACTTTCATGTAAACCATAAAATATTTTCATGTAGCTTTAACAATTTTCATATTGCCAATTAATGATTTTATATTCTCCAACCAATTGTCTTCATCTGATTCTCTGATGGTTTTCATATAGCTAATCAAAGATTGTATATTCTCTAACTGTTTCTACATGATTCCTTGTTGATATTTATTTTGCTAATCAAGGACTTTCTATTCCCTAACCGTCATTATCAGATTCATTGAATGGTTTTTTTCTGATTCTTTGTAGATATTTATGTAGCTAATCAATGACTTTATTCTTCCTAACTGTCATTATCAAATTCATTGAATGGTTTTTTTCTGATTCTTTGTAGATATTTATGTAGCTAATCAAGGATTTTATATTCTCTAACTGTCATTATCTGATTCGTTGAAGGGTTTTTTTATAGTTTGGCAAAGATTTTCATAACATCGGAAGTTTTTATTTTACCATTTTAAAAGCCAAATATCCAACTAAGCAGCTCTTATAAAATTTTTTACTTCAGTCACTATTAATTAATATCACCGTCTTAAATCTTCATAAGGCTAAATGAAGTTAATATGATAGCATCATGTTATGTGCTTGCAATTTATCGCGATGATAATAATCTATCCAATAATGTTTAAGACTTGGATTGTTTTTTTCTATTTCAGTTCAAGTTCTCAATATTTTTGCGTAAATCCGTTTTACCTCATAAATAGCTTCTGAGGTATCCGATTAATTTCCCATATATTGTAGTTTTCGAGTAGTAGTGCGCTACGTGAGAAAGCGGTATGAACACCGGTAAACATTTATAAAAAATACATTTAAATTTTTTTATATGATCCTCTCATGTTGTCCATGTTGCTTTCAAAAAAAAAATGTTTAATTATTTTTTTATATAGCTTATAATTGCAAACAAATATTTTTATTTGTCTATCCAAAAATATTTCGCATAAATCCTAACAATTGTGTGCATATTCATTTCTTCTGATAAAATATAATAAAATCATTTATATTTTATGTTTACACATAAAAAAATAACACTATTAACCTTTTTTGAGTGCAAAAAGTTTAAATATATGCAAAAAGTATTAAACAGTGCGTAATATATTGTTTCATATATATTACAATATATTTGAGTATATATTTTATTTTCTTTAAGATTTTAAATGCTTTTTTTAGATTATCAAATATTTACAGAGGTTCATTGCATTTATTCATATTATTTATATTTATAAATATATTTATATTTATATTATAGTTATTTATATAATTTATTTATACATTGTCACGTGACAATATATATTCATGTTATTGATGGAAAAAAAATCTTATTTAAATGGGGAACAATGATAAAAAGAAATTTTCATTCGAGTATATTTTAAATATTGGTATTAAACGGTTATCAATACAATTTATTTTTTTACATTGTACTATTTTAAAATTATTTGTAAATTATTTATGAAAAAAAAACTAAAAAAGAGTTATCACTACCAAAATCTTGGTTGTTAAATTAAAGTTTTTTTTTTTTGAAGACTTCAGACATTTTAATGTGACATTCTATGACTTACTAAAAAAAAAAAAAAAAAAAAACTGGCGTTTTATTTTTAAACCGTTCTACAAGAGTTCTTTCTTTTTCTTTCAAACGTCACAATTCAGAAACTTCTTTCTCTTTCATTTCTATTCAACTCAGACTGGAAACATTTTTTTTTTGCGTGCCAGAAGTCTTGAAATATTTAAATATTTTCTTTAATAGAAGTTTCAAAAGTTAAAGTATGCCAGCTTTTGAGTCTTTTGAAAATTCATTCTCAACTTTATTCTATACCGCTGACCCTTTTATGATCTTGTCATTTGTTCAATTATTTATTTTATAACTACCTTATACCAGACATCTAATTACGATGGTAGTTTCTATCAACATTTAAATAGCAAAATATTAATAGGAATAATAAAAATAATTAGAATTAGTAGTAATACTATCCATCATACCTCGTAAATTCTCAGAAAAGCTCGACCGGTTTCGGGTCCGACCGGATCCCATCTTCAAGAGCAACTAACTGACTGTGTATTTCATTTTCCTATAACCTACCTACCCTGTAAGTGTAGGTAAGTTATAGGAAAATGAAATACACAGTCAGTTAGTTGCTCTTGAAGATGGGATCCGGACGGACCCGAAACCGGTCGAGCTCTTCTGAGAATTTGTGATGTATGACGGATAGTATTACTACTAATTCTAATATTACTAACCTCAGTGAAACTAAGCCATTAACTATATTTAATTAAAATAATGCTTCTTAATATTTTAATATATACCCAACTCTCTGCTATAATGCCGAGTTGGCGCCGTTATTGCCGCGCTATATCCGAGAAAATTCAGGTTTCACAACCTCAATTTTTAATCCTAATGTACTCCATTTTGACATCTTTTTAATAAAAATTACTTTAATTACAAGCAATTGCTGAAAATTAAAAACTAATCACGGTTATTAATAAAAATAACATAGTAGTCAATTTCTTTACCTTTTTGGTAAATAATCCTGTGTTTTGTCCAATCAGCACTCAGATAGCCAGTATGTCGTGACCAATCACTAAGCGAATCTACTCACTGGTGGAGCCCATAATATTGGAATCTATGGACCAACTAAGGTACGCTATAGTATTCAGTTAGGGAGCGATAAAGGTATTTGGCAAGCGTTTTAAAGTATGCCTGATAGTATTTTAAACAATATAGCAGAGGGTTGTGTAACTATATAAGTAAATTTGAATCTTCGCTCTTAGGTGTGGTTGGTTGGTTGACCTGTGATTGAACAGTTTGTTGACTTGTCTTCACTTGTCAGTGTACAGTGAGTTTCTTAATTGAAAATAAGTGAAAGGACTATTAATCAATTCTCTAGCTTTAATAAAAACTAACAATAGTTCATTTCTCCTCCTTTCTGGAAATACTTTCACATTACATATATTTTACTATATGAGTTGTTATAATTTTTAAAATGATATAAATATAGAACATTTTATGTCTTGTTTAACAAAATCATTATGAAACTCTTATAAATTTTGTAAAAATACTGAGTGATCGAAATTAAACTGATTTGTGGATTATAAGAAAGCCTTTAAGAAGACAAATAAATATCTTTTAGGTGTCATATGGATATTTATTGTAAACTAAATATTTCATATAAGTTTTCATTGGTTATATGAAAACTCATTCTGAGGTAAAATGGATAAACCAACAAAAGTCTCCACACAAATGAAGTTTTATTCAACGCGTTTCGAACAATTTGTGTTCATCATCAGGAAGACACTATAATACAAATTATATCTAATTAGTTACAAAAATTAGAGTGAAATAATAAAATTCAATTAAGAGAATTCAAAACATACCCAAGGATGTGGTACTGACGGGTTGGTCAAGTGAAGACAACTAGTAGGAAACAGATCCCTTGCGAAAGAGTGGGGATAGGCATTTAGGTGATAAGGTGACAAATCCTTGGGTATGTCTTGAATTCTCTTAATTGAATTTTATTATTTCACTCTAATTTTTGTAACTAATTAGATATAATTTGTATTATAGTGTCTTCTTGATGATGAACACAAAGTGTTCGAAACGCGTTGAATAAAACTTCATTTGTGTGGAGACTTTTGTTGGTTTATCCATTTTACCTCAGAATGAGTAAATACCACACAATTACGGATTGCACAACTAATGATTTATATGAAAACGTTTCACTGATCAAATGAAACATAATAATAGGTTATAGAAGGAAATATTGAAAGATTATCTGCTAATGATTGGTGAACTATATAACACTATTTCATCGAACATTAAGGGCAAGATTAAAACATTTGAAAATATAAATGGGAAAGTAGCTAGCCTCATGAAATAATTAAACAAAAGAAAATTAACTAGCTAGAGAAAATTAGGAAGTATAAATCAGAACTTCCCAAGTATTTTCAAATTAAGAGAACTTTCAACTTTAAAAAAAAAAACAAACTTTACAACTGAACAAATGTATAAATCGTTTCACTCACATCAACTAACAACCCTTGAAAATAAACTAACTCAACTACCATTTTATGGAATTCCCTTTGCTTCACCTAACTGTCCTTAAGTTAAACTACTTTAATACTCCAGTAGCTTGCCAATTTATTTAACACAGAAAACATAAACTTTCACAGTACTTTCTTAATGAACATGTTAGAATGACACTCATTTATTTATAATATCAATAATATTTTTTTTTATCGAAGTTTGGTCTAGCGTCAAATAGTAAAACACCTGTAAGTTAACGTTTCCTCTATATTTGCAGGCATCTTCAGGGCTAGAACAATTCAGAAATTAATTACAGTAGCATGAAAAAAATATAACATACATTATGTATTTTCATATAAATAATGTAACATATATATATTTTAAATTTACCGTATTTAATTGCTGTACTGAGCTAATACTGAATACATCTACAAATATAGACAATACGTTGCCTTAAAGGTATTTTACTGCTTGATTCTAGATCAAACCTCGATAAAGAAAGAAATAAAGTGTTGGATATATGTGGTCAAGATTAGAATACATTGTATAATAATGTATAATTTAGTATTTCATCAGTGTAAATTACTTGTATTCTTTTTAACCCAAAAAAATTTAATATAATTTTCTGGTATATAGATGGTACAGGTTTTATATTAAGATGCATAATACAGGCTACATAGATGACTTGTATTGAGTAAACTCAACGGTTTTCGTGTCAGGATTAGTCAAACCAATGTTAGAGGGTTTTAAATGGTTATAAATAAACTACTATTATGCCATATAACATCGAAAAGTCATTTCCTGAATGAAACTATATAGAAAAAAACTCATTTTAACATTTAAAACATGTAATTTATTTCTTATTTTCTTTTTTTTTAAATTCCTTAACTTTTCCTAGAAAATAGAATCAAAAACTGTAACACTCTGAATGCTTAATGTAAATATTATATATATATATATATACATAATTATCTTCGATAAGTTATCATCGTCATCAGTAATTTGTATAGTAAAATCTAGCATTAGTTTATTTTTGACAATATTTTTTTGATGTAATAAATTTCATACTAGAAAGTACCTTAGTTCTGTAAATTATTTTTGAGCAACCTATTCAAATATTTGCCTACCATTAAGCGTTGCAGTGCTTTAGTTTTCCTTTTAATTATTAATTCAATTAATAATTATTCAGTTGTTTAGTTTTTCTTTTACTTATTAATTTATTTTTTAATAAGTTTGCACAGATGCGTTTAGTGTATTCGTGTTTGTTTGTAACACTGAAACCGTAGTCTTTTACATTTTCTGTAGTCTTAAAGAACAAAAAGAGTAGTTAATTTGTTGTTTGATACCAATTCCCGGGTTGATAGTACATGGAGAAGCCAGAATTGCGTTTACTTCAAGCTTATTGAAGCAGGTCACAGTCTAGACTTGCAGCTGAATGAGACCGTCAACTTTCCGATATCTTTGAGGCATTTTTTTCATTCCCAATGTAAAAAAAAAGTACATCAGTTAGAGTTAAGTTGACTTGTATAACCAAGTGTGTAATCTTGGTTAATATTAACCAAGTTTACACTTTGGTGTAAAACCAAATGTTCCAACTGAAATGAGGCACATAGCTTGTTCAAATATAAGACTTAGTGAATGAATGTTGCTGGAATTATGCTCTATTTGTTTCAAAACGTTTCTAAATATAATTGGATTTTGGAAATCACATAACTCGTTACTGTTATTAGTAATACTAATACTTAAATGTTGTGGGGAGTAAAGTGTGTTCCCGCTTAAAGCTCATAGATTTTCTTCTAGCCTCGAGCAAAAAATGGTTTAACACCCCCCCACACCCCCATCCTTTAAGGGTAGAAATCGGCCAAAAGGAACGACCCAATCTTCTCCCATTAATCAAATGACGGGAAAGAGATAAGCACTGATGACGTCACATCAGTGCAATGACGAGAAGGTTCAGCCCGTTCTCTCCTAAAGTCTTCTTGCTTCAAATAAACACTTGTTTCAACCGCTTGAGCGGGCCCCAGCACTTTCTCTCCTCCATGATAAATGGGAGATAGTCACTTCTACCTATCTCTGCTGATATCATATTAATAATAACCTCAAAGCCTCTCGTCTTTCTCTTCACCTATCGCTCAAATAACCATCATTTCACCAAAAATAAACCTTTATAACAGTTTTGATTAATATTTACCTTCAGCACAAATAATAATTTATTCATTATACACCTATTATCGTCCTAATTTTATTGTTTCATATTTCATCTAGCCATAGTGCTATTTTTAAAGTACCACGATTCCAGTAATAACAAATGCAACAACAAGCATTGTCCTATCTTTCTGTTGTTTTTGACCCAGTATAATACTATAAAGTCTTTGTAGGTAAAACTGAAAATGGTATTTAGTTTGTTAAAACAGTTTAAGGGTAAATTAAAATTTCTGATCTACTCATAATAAAAATAGAAAATCCAACTAACAAAAATGAAATAACATCTAAATGAGCCGCTTATTTTGAAAGCGGCCTAATTCCATTTATGTTAAAATTGAGATATTTAAGGGTTTGCGTTTTACAAAATTTAAAAATATTGTCATTTCATTTATCAACTAATTTTTTTTATAAAAAAACTTAGTAATTTTAAATACATTTTGTACAATTTGCTGCAAAAGGTAAAGATAACGTAAAAATGAAATTATTTAAATAGCTAGCTAAATTTTTTTTGAAAATGGAATTAGGCCACTTTCAAAATAAACGGCTCAAATAACAAAATGAAATGTTGCTATCCAACAGATAATTTTAATAAAGTAATAGAAATATCATATTTGCAAATATGAAACGGAACATCTATAGTTATGGTAAATAAAATTTCCAATATAGGCCAGAATTATTGGGACTGGTAATTATGTGGATGGGTGACAGCTTTCTCATGCTTAATTAATGTCAAATGATAAATAAGTCACAAAATGTCACTCCATTTACGAAATAAAATGATTTAAGTTAGATAACAGATAATTTATAAAAATTCAATTTGATGTTAACTACAATGAACTTTTTTAGAACAATGAACTTTATATTGTTCATTATAATTTCATGCCAGTTAAATGGAAAACCTGATTTACCTGATTAGTGTATGCTCTTTATACAGACAAAAGTATCAATACAGGGATAATCAAATATGACCTTTCATTTGATTAGTCGTGATTAGCTTAGATTATTGATTCTCTTGATTACCAGACTAATGGTCGTTTGGCTATTCTCTGATCAATACAAAAGCAGTAAGGACTAGTAGCATGCTGTATTGTCACCTGGTTGTTATAAGTCAGCTAACAGTTTAACAAAAGGCATTCAAACTAATCTTGATTTAGTAGATTGTGCCTAATTCAAATCAAATAGACAGAAATGGTGAAATAATTAAATAATCCACTGCAGTTAAGGAGATTATTCCGTTAGCTGTCAGTAGTAATTGAGTGATAAAGAAAAGTTTTTCCATTGGCATAAAATGATCTTATCACGGTGACATTTTTAAAAGAAAGACTTTTTTTTAGAAATCCCTTTATATATTTTTAATTTTGTTACAGCCTTTCAAAAATAGAGGTCAGACGAGAGTATATAAAAAAGTATATATATTTTTCATCACATACCCACATATACAAACATACAGATATATACAAACACACACAAACTCATTAAGTAAAAGTAAATGATATATAAACCACATTTATAACAATGTATTAAGAGATAATTACTAATATAATCATATATAATATAATAATAAATAATAATACAACACGCACATATGCTCAAGTGCAAGTGCACACACATATAAACTCATTAAATAAAAGTAAATAATATATACATATAACATATATAATAATATATTAGGACATAATTACTAATATAATTATATATAATTAATATATATAATATAATAATAAATAATAATACACACACGCACACATACACAAGTGCAATTACCCACACATATAAACTCATTAAATAAAAGGAAATAATAGATAGATACATATATAATAATATATAAAATAAACACTTTTTCTTCTTCTTGAAATTTAGACAGGGTTAATATATAGAGAAAAAGTATTACGAGTATTAGTAATTTGTGGTCAAGAAAACAATACCTTAATATATAAAATATATAGTTACTAATATAATTGCATATAATTAATATATGCTAATTAATAATATTCACACGTAAAAATGCACAAGTGCAAGTATATCAACAGAATTACATTAAGAGAAAATAAATAATATATAAGCTAGACATAATGATGACATAATTCAAATTATCTTTAAAGAAAGTAGTTTTCTTATCATCTTTGTTGTCTTTCTAAAAATTAATTACATCTCACCCTTCATACTTTATATTTGTTTTATGTTATCAGGACGCATTCAAGACAGCGTTAGATTTTTTCAATTTTCTTGTTGACAATGAAAAAAAAAGCTTCCATAGCAGATTATTATTATACTTATGCAGTACGATTATTATTTTCCACTTATGCAGCTCCAAGTGCAGGTTAGTTTCTTGCTTTCTTAGAAGTAAAACCTCAAGTTTGTATTATGGACTAATTTAATTAATATTGATGGAAGTAGTATCTGAAGTTTGTATTAAGGACCAATTTAATTAGTATTTATGGAAGTATTTCCATTAATATTTATGGAAGTAGTATCTGAAATTTGTGTTATGGACCAATTTAATTAGTATTTATGGAAGTAGAACCTGAAGTTTATATTATGGACTAATTTATTAGTCCATAACCTGTACGATTATTATTTTTCACTTATGCAGTTCCAAGTGCAGCTTAGTTTCTTGCTTTCTTGCAATTAATACCTTAAGATTTTAACGTAACTTAGTTTATACGGTTTGTATCGTAACCTTGTACGGTTTCTGTAGAATACTGTCCTTGGTGCTTTTTCAAATAGGGACTCAATTCATTCAGGTACTCAAAACAATTTCTGTAGTAATAAACTTCACTAATATATAGTAATATATTCAGCAAGAAGTAATTCTAGTCTTTGTTCTATAGTCAATCAAGCGTTATAACTGATCCATAAATAATAATGTTTCACTTAATAATTGTTAAAGTTTACCAACTATAGTGCAACGAAAAAGTTTATGCATTGGAGAGAATTATGTCACGGTTATTTCAATCTTTTCAACGCTTGTAATTTTCTGAAGTACGTCATAGTGCATTAGTCTTCTTGGGAAAATGTTTTAATCTAGTTTCAAAGATACCTAAACAGATCGCAAACATCGTATTTTAATAATTTTTTGCAGAAAAAAAACTGATTTGTTACCTGTATGGTGCATACAGAAAAACTTCAGCCAATAATAGATATTATTTGCAAACTGGTCAACATAGTTCACTTCATTAAGTTGTGTGTTTGTGTTTATAAAAGAGTGAAACCTTTTATTTTTCTTAGAAAATTATTCTCAATAGTATAATGTTTTTTTTTTCATTAAATATTTTTACTTTTATTCTAGATGGAAGAATTTAATTAAATGTAACGTGCAGAATGGTTAGTGAAATAGAGGGTTTTTTTTTGAGTTTGTTAAAACATTCTGCATAAAGTTGACGTGAAATGAGAATAGAATTACAAATAAGCCGTAAAATACAATTAAAAATGGCAAGAAGGTTGGTAAGAAATGTTTTTGTGTGGTGAATTCAAATTGGCACCGTATTTGAGATGTCGATTTGAATTAAACTTAGTAATTGAAAGCAAGGAGTGCTTTACAGTGGCCTCACAAAGTCCAATTATTGGAAAGCCTATTTCGAGAATTTACTTAGAACTCATCTCTGAAAGGCGAATTTTAACCAAATGATGTCGGTTCATTCTGCTCAAGCTATCATTTTGATGACGTAATTGAAACTCTTCGTCATACCTGCTGGAAACTTTTCAAATATTCTTCAAGAAAATTAACTATTAATATTGATATTTGACAACAGTGTTTCGAATGCTAATACTACGCCTCATTATTAACTATATACGATGATGGGTATTAGTTATGCATATATAATTTTTTGGACTTACCCAAAATTACATGTCAAAATCATTACAAGTTAAACTAGCAGTTAATCTGTTCTATTGCATAGTTGCTATCTGTACTATTGTACATATTAGGAAACATCTGCTTTTAATAGATTCACTTACATCATGTGGTATGCTAGCCAAAATGTCCTTACCAAGTACAATATAGACCTGTGTGTCTACTCTATAATGCAACATTATTGTAAAGAGTTAATTACCAGTGACCTTACATAAAAAAAGTGTCCTTAAAATAATGTTCACGTTTCCAACTGAACCACGGTCTTGTCTCTGGAAGGTCAAACTGAAATAAAAAGCATAAAAAAAAAGATAAATTTATAATGAGCTAATAATGATGGGTGTACTGAAAATTTTTCTTCATGTAACGAAGTAATGAGTGGTTTTTTAATTAAGAGTACAAAGTCAATTCTATAACTCTTTTTTCGTAAATTGTTCTTTAGTATTGAAGTCTATAGCAAAAAAAGAGGAAGTCATATCAGAGACTATAGCTTTTCAATGACTAATTCTGAAACATTCAGTATCTGATTATTCTATTTAACCAACTTCTATCTGAACTTATATGTAATACTATCAAATGACTTTTTTTAGTGCTATATGAACGACTCGTCCTGATTGTAGTTTAATTTTTGGTGTTTTGTAGTGTTGTCTTAGCAAAGGTTTCAGGCATATTCCACTCCTTGCTGTTTATGACATTTTAAATCATTAGTATTTGCCTCTACCTGATTAACGTAACTTCCAAAGAAGGCTGTTACAACCATTATCCCAGTTGTATGTTTATTTAATTGTTTGTTCTATCATCAAACTTATTTTTTTTCATATCACTGAAATAATTATTGTATTCATTGTAGTGGTTTTAGTGTATTTTTCAACCAATATTTTGAAAAGTTTGCAAGAATGGTTTCAGCATTCATTTGTATGCGTGTTTGGTGTTTTAATTTAATAGTTATTAAAGAAAAAGTGTCTGATCCATCACTCTAAATCTTTATTATAAACAGATAAATAAATAGTACAATCTTTATAAAACAGTCTATATAAATAAAAGATTTTTTTTGTTTGTACATTGCTTAGAATTGACTCGTTTCAAGTTATCTTTATGTTTTATACATAAGACAAACCGAATACACCCTTGTCTATTTTTTTTGTATAACATTTTTTGTCACAAGTAAGCTGAGCCACCATAAATCATAAAGTGCGGAAATTTTGACAATGATTTGTGTATGTTCAACTTAAAAGATAAGATTTAAATGGATTAAAAATCGTAGAAACGAAGGTATGGACTTTAGAGATCTGTTTGACTAACCACACAGGTGTATCAAATAACAACATCTACTTGCTACAGTATCAGGCACCTAAAAGTGTTTGTGTATCTTTAAGAGAATAATAATAGAGAATCTCTGAATTTTTGTAGAATAATCTTCTGTTAGTGAGAAATAAATGTAATATTTAATTATACCTCCTAAACAAGAGCCATAACTTTTCACTATCCTCTCAACTTAAGTAAAGAGAGTTTCCAGCTTCTGTAGACTGTTGTACAGTGGTCATAAACTATCTGGTATACTTATTGTTGACTCATGATAGAGAATGATAATTTTATACTTTGTATAAAACGGTTGCAGTTAGTTGACAGTTCTTGGACATGGCCTTTTGATGAAGTATAAGAAGGAGTTGTACAACCTATCAACTTATTGTACTAATGTTATGTCATCCAAATTCTGTGCTATGTTTGTGTATATTTATACAACAGCATTGTTCCAAGTAGCTAAACGTGCGCTTCCTTTGAGTTACTTATCTACTGTGAGAAGTTACTTTGCTCTATTTTCTGCTCTTTGAAACAGTCAGTAAAGATGAGTTTCTTTAACTAAATTAAAAGATTGTTGATAAGGTTTTATTAAGATTCCACTATTAGCTAAATCAAGGAAAGGAGTTGACAAAGAACAAGTAAAACAACAATAACGTCAAAAATGAATTAAATTCCTGTATCTCTTGATCACTCGAGTTGGCTTGCCAGATCGATTTGACAATATACACTTGGTCAGTCGTGTTTTTGAACAACCTTTCGTTAGTATAGAAAGTTAGCTACTTTGTTCTTACCTTTAAGCCTCCAGACTGATGTGGAATAACGTGAAGCTAATCTATGACTAAATTGAGTAAATTTAAATACTCAAGCTATCATTTTGATGACGTAATTTGGAACTCTTCGTCATACCTGCTGGAAACTTTTCAAATATTCTTCAAGAAAATTAATAATAATATTGATATTGGACAACGATATGTCTGTGTCCAATATTATTCTCTGTACAATTTGAATCCATACAAATATATGTCCCATTTGTCAACCGTCATTGAAACATTGTTTGGCAAAGTTTGTGTGATATGAGATTATCCTCATGACTTGTGCATTTTTACAGGCGCTTTCATTTTACTGTTAGAATCTGTCAATATTTTGCTAGTTTTTTGTTTAAAGGTGATTGATACATGACATTAATTAGCTACTTAAATTCAGCCATAAAAAAAAACTAATTGCAATAAACCTATTGATAAATTACTGTTTTCATCGATTTAAAGAAAAAAAACAAACTAAATGGTTGTTTATTGCACTCTGAATAGAGTTGCTGAATATTGCTTTACTCTTTAAAGAAATAAAGTGAGAGAAGTGGATAAAGTTTGAAGTTATTTCGAGCCTAGGCTATTTTGCAAGCTTTTAAGTAAAATCAGGAAGTTTGTTATCCAGTGATAATAAGTAGAAGTAGAAGGTCCATTCAGTGAGCGTAAAATTGGAAATTTAAAGCTTCTAGGGGGTGATAAATAGCTTATTTTGCGAAGAGCTTACTTCGTTGATGATCACTTGTACTTATGCTTTTTGAATCACTACTTAATAAAGCTGATTGATCAATTTAATTAATAATAAACTTAAGATGGTTATAAGAGGGATAAATGCCATCAACTTCAGTGGAATATATTTTGTACTAAATGTTTTTTTTAACCTCACAATTTTTGGAGCATATGTTTTAAATTTAATTTTTTTTGTAAAATATATTATTTTGCAAAACACTTTTCTAGATTATTTGCATATCAACTTGTATTCTATTCCAATAGAAGCAAGTGCAAACTTTTTTTTATTACTTCATTATAAATATCAGCAAGTTTAAATAAATTCAGTTGTTTCATGACCAAGTTTTACTTAATAATTGTTTTTGAAATGTCCAAACTTAATGATGTTAATGTATTTTACAAGACTGATGCCATAAAAATTTTGAGATTTAAGGGGTAAAAATGGTTTACTAAAGCCCGAAAAAAGAACTTAATTATTCAACTTTCATTTACTTAGTTCACATAAAATGTGAACATTTTTACTTATAATGCAATCTGAATGCTTGTGAGAACAATACAAGGTATACCTCTTGAGGGATCAAAATGAAACTATACCTAGAAATAGACCATTATGCGCAGGATGAATTCAGATGATTTTTTTCCAAATTACATCCAAGAAAGGGGCGTTACAATACATTTTCTCTTTTCAGGAAATGTGTTATGACCCTAAACGGCTCATTAAAAAACAATGAAATATTGCCAAAAAGTTGAGCAAAAAATTAAAAATTTAAAAAAATGCATGAAATGAACTTATAATTAAATTTGAGGAGGCCGAATTATAATTCAATTACGACCTGTGAGGAGTATACAGGCCATATCTTTTGTGGGATCAAAATGAAATTATACCTAAAAATACAGCATTATGTGGGTGACAAGTTGAGGTAATTTTTATAAAAATTACATCAACGATTAAACCTTTAACATTATATATTATATACCCAAGAAGTTGAATAATTTCTTTACTTATTGTAATGTTGAGTTGAATCCAGATTTTTTCTTACTTTATACGTAATTTATATTTTTATACCATTATTTCATGAAGCTGTTACAATTATTTTTAATGTAAACAGTTTTTACAAATATTCGTTATTAAAACGTTTACCATAATAAACTATTAGAATTTAGTTGTTAAACTAATTTTTCATTTTGATAAAACATTTTTTTCATTGTTTTTAAAAAATTCTTACATTTCATCATGAAAAATTTAAAGATAATTTACTTCAAGTATAATTTTCTTTTTACTTATTTCATTAATCCGTTGTTTAATTTAATCATTGTAATAGTTTCTTTAAACAATTATTTACTTCAGTCTATTTGAGATTACTTCTTGAAACCATTGCGTCAGTTTATAATCAAAGTTTTTTTTTTGCTTAAACCGTTATTTAAGTGATGCTATTTGGAGTTATTTATTGAAACGACTTATTCATTTGCTTATTCAAGATTATTTAATTAAACTATTATTTCGTATTCCTCTTCCAGGATACTTCTTGAAACAATTACCTAATTAAATTTTGTGGTTTATTTCTTTAAATCATTATCTTGTTTTCTAATTCAATGTATTTGTATTTCATTATTACTTAATTTTATTTTCAATATTTCTTGTATGAATAGTTATATTATTTCTCTATTCTAAACTCTTTCCTTAAGCCAATATTGTTTTTTACTTGAAATTGGAAGTAATTTTGAGAAGCTATTATTTTAAGATAATATTTCATGTTAGATGCAGGAACCAATTATTCATTTAGTTATTTTCTGCAATTATTAAAATTAAGAATGGTTATTTAACATATTAAGAACGCAACTACATGAGATTTTGAGTTAAATATATTGTTACTTTCAACCTAACATTTATAAAAAAAAAACCTGTCTGTAGTAGAAATAGTAATTTATTATTACGTTTACAAACGAACGAGTGATCCATTACAGTGAAGTCCATGTGAGGAAGGAGGGTGATATTTCCTTTCTTACGAAGCCGACCAGAAAACAGGTAAAGTTTTTCTAACTCCACCCCCAGATGAGGGTCAAGAAGTTTTTGCCTTCGGGTGTTTTCTTTATTTTTTTTTTTTTAACCTGACAGATGATTTTCAGGATTTTTTGTATTGTTGACCCCCTGAATGTATTTCATTTCCTCTTATTTTTTTTTAATGTGAAAAATTTTAATTTTTTTTATCATTGCTATTACGGTTAATTATTGCTAAAGTTGATTACCAAAGGTTTATTAGTATAGTTTTGAAGTCTTTCAGCCAGAACTTTTAATGATAGCAAATGTTTTATAACTGCAGCTGAGTTTTCTAGCAATCTATTTTCTACTTTATCATTGTCAAAATAGCTAGCAATGTAGGAATGCTCGGATAGATACCTCCAAAGTTTTCAAAACTTTAAATCCTTTTATTTTATCTTTCTACTTAAAATATTCTTTCATCTCTGATAATCTATTTACTGATCTGTAGTTCAAACTATTCTGCCAAAAAAATGCATAACGGTTATTTCCTTAAATTGATTAAATTATTGACAATCAGAGAATTATAAACAAAATACAATAAAATCCTGAAAAAAATTGTACACTTTTAGTAGTACTTTCACTAGCACGAGTGATGTGAAGAAAAGTTTTTCAGGGACTTATATAAAAGCGCTAGTTTTATTTAGGTTAAGTAATCTTGTAGCTATGTACTTTGTTGAATCACAGACCCTCAGTTTGATCCGAATAATAAGGAGTCTGATTGTTCTAAATTAATGATATAACATTCAGGACCTCCCCAAATGGTTGGGCCGGAAGCATGGAGAGATTGGATTCCACTTAACTCAGATGCTGACTGGCCATGGGAATTTTGAGAAATATTTACACAGGATGCGTAAAGTTGATAGCCCTCTATGTAAGCACTGTAGCTCAGGGAAAAACGACGACGCAGAGCATACCTTCTTCTTCTGTGCTAAATGGGGAGTGCTGCGCCAGGAATTATTAGCATCACTGGATGAGGTCACTCCAGAGACCATAGTTCAAAAGATGCTCCAAAATGAAGATAATTGGTCAAAAGCTGCAAACTTTATTGAGGCTGTTCTCCGTCATAAGAAGAACGAAAGTGGTGTGAGGCAAAGGCAATGATAACTCATAGGTGAACGAATGGGGACAAGAAGGTGAATTCTATTCAGGATGACTGAGGCACCGGCATGAAGTAATGTGTAAACGGTTTCCGTGTCGGGTATTGCCAGGAAATAGGATGTGTTTTTTTAGTGGGACCCACAACCACACATACCCTAAGCAAGACGTCTTGCTAAGGGATCTGATGAACAGATTTTTCCACATCCTACGACGGAAAAAAAATCAATGATATGAAAGTTGTTAAAAATAACAAAATGTTTATACTTACAAAAAAAGTAATAAATTATTAAACTGATGCTATTATTTTAATAACTTTACAGGAGTGTAGTTTATAACATAATAACGATAGTTTCATTCAAATAAAACAAAAACCCAATTGACAGCTTGCTTATAGTAAAGGTTAATGTAGTCTACTCCAATTTTATAATTGTTCGAAAACCCAAAGAAAAACTTTCTGATTTCGCATCATGTACTCCTGCAGTAGAGTATATCAAACATTTCTTTTCATAATTTAATAATTTTTGTTGTCTGTGCATATGATATTAACTGTTTAAAATATGTTCAAATTTTATTTATTTTATTTTATTATTTTATTTAATTTATATTTTTTAGTAGGCCTTAAAAGTGAATCATTATTGACTAAGTTTTTTTAAATAATTTTCAATTAATATAAAAAAATCTTACAATTATAGGAGGTATTTCATTTTTCAAAGTTGAGTTTATTGCTCTTTTGGAGCTATTTAAAGTTAGTGATTTTATTTTTTTTTTTTTTAGATTACTAACATTTGGTTAATTTTTTGGACAAAGTTTCGTTTTTCTACGGTTGGCTTTAAATTGAAAAAAAAAATTTTTTTTGAAATCATAAAATGTATGATAACGCACGTTTCCGGCCTAATAATTTCGACAAAAACGTATTTATCTCATCTCAAAATAACTATTTTAGTTTAAGTTTGTTATTATCTGTACAATGGTTTGATTTCTGTGGCACCCACAATTAATCAGAATGAATCATACGTCAAAAAATTTACAATTTATAGCAGAGTTGTCATTTCCAGTTATTGAAAATTCTGGCTTTTGTAAATAATTTAAATTATACAAAGTACGAAACAGAAAAAGGAATAAAAAGGACACTTACAGAATTCTCAATATTTCGAACTGTTTTTGTAAATATTTTGTATGTATATCTGGTATTTTGGTATTTGTATTAATGTTATTATCATTTGTATAATAATTCTCAAGTATAACCACACTAAAATTAGTAGTTTAGGAGAAAAAAAGTTACTAAAAACGTATTTTGACTAAAATGGTAGTTTAACATTATTCAATATTGCCCCAAAACAACAAAGCACATCCTATAAAACTTGTGAAATATGCTCAACTTCTTGATCTATGACACGGTATGGCTTAGGAGCGTGTCCACAAATATTAAGATACATACTCACCCATTGAGGTACATACTCATACCAGTCAAAAAATGTCAAAAAAGGACTTGGGGACCTCAGAACATATAAATCCGTTGAAATCTGGAGTTCATTTTATTTTTTATGGTTACCATATTTTACTTACAACTTACTTACAGTTTACTTACAGTAAAGTAATATTTATGGTCGAATAATAAAACAATGATTTCATGTGATAACCCAATCCTTTTGATAATAAATTGTCATAATGTAAAGCAAAATGAAGACTGGCCCAAATTATGCAGCAAGCATTAAGGCTTTCACTAAAAATATGAATTTTATTCCGTAATGATTATGTTAAGGTGATATTATGCACTGACTTTTAATTTTCATAATTGTTAGAAGACAAAGAACTGTTTTTACAAAATATACAATAGAGTATATCTATCAGTATTTGCTTTTGGTCAAAAGCTATGCAGTTATTATCATAGCAATAACTATTTATTAGCCAAATTACACAACTTTCGGTCTAACGTAGCGTCGTCACCAACTTTTTAAAAAAATTCCCGCCTGCATACATCGATTTTGTAGTTCCAAATACAGGGGATTTGTACTACAAATGTACAAATACGTCGAAATCATCAAAGTGATGACTACTATATATTACTTATAGTAAAGCTAATATTTGTATTCCAAAATGATTTTCAATTGATGAAATACATTAAATCACTTCTGGAAGTAATATGGAAAAAGCTTTTATAACTTAAAACTAAGTTATATTTATTTTTTTTAATTCGTTATTACTCTAAAAATAGGAAATTTGCTTTAAGTTAATGGCGCTATCAAATTATTTTAGCACTTTACTAAACTTCTTTCTTTTACTTTAGTATAATGAACATGAATTAGTGCTAGAAGGAAAGTCTCAGAAATATCATTTACTTTTAAATAAAACAGCAGAAGATTATTTTATACAATTTCTGATTGAAATACTGAGAGATATTTATTTGCTCTCGTAATAAATTAAGACGCAATTGTAAAGGTATAGTGGGGGTAGTTTTCCCAGTAGAATGAATGTAAGCGAACTTTTGAACCCTATAGTTGGAGACATGTCAGAACACGTCCGTCAGTCGCCTTCGCGCTTCGCCAGAGAGAGCAGGTCAAAATTACTTCTCTTCATGCTAAGGTATACATATTTGTCCATAAATCATATGCAATAGAAACTATTTGCCATAACTTTCTTTTTATATACTTTCTCATGCTTTGTATATAATTTTTTATACACAATACCTGGATTCAAAGTTAAATTGAAGTTATTTTACTTCTTTCTTATCTATCAATTACAAACAAAATGTTAGTTTATGTAAATTCTTAGTTTAAAAGTTATAATTTATAATTCTAACCTAAAAAATTTCTTAACAGTACTTAAATAAAATTGATACCAATTAAATTAACAATGCATAATTAAATATCTTAGTCCAGTTGTTTTATATAATTTTACTAAGTGCAATAATTCTTTAATATATAGAAATAACAAAATATATACGGTAGTATTTGAAGAAAGAAACCTAAAATGGTAGTTTTTTTTGTCCCAATAAAATGAAGGCTCCTTATAGGCATATAAAATTTAATTATAACATTGTTGAGTGAGTGAAATATTTCAAAATTTTATTCCAAAGAATAAAAAAAAACAATTTTCATTAATATAAAAATTAATTATTAATGGATAAATATTAATTATTCATAATCATAAATATGGATTTGACAAATGTATCCAATGATTACAAGGACTTCCTGTATTATGAATACACTCAGGTTAATGGGCAAACCAGTGATATTATTCATGGTTGGCCCGCCCTAATGATTATTTAACGTTAAAAACTTCTGTCCAACTGCCTGAAATCTCATGCCAAGGGAACTATGAATAAAATATCTGCCCCAGAAAGTTTTATCGCCACACTGCCGTCTCTCTAACAAGTTATATTTTTATAGTTTCACAATAAAACTTTTTCAAGAGGATATTTTATTCATGAAACAAATGAACTGGGTACCACAGAAATGAGTTTCTCGCTGCAGAACTATCATATTTGCCAACTGTATTACTTGTTTTATTTGATCTTGCTAAATGTAATAAAATTTTGTTTATATCTTGAAACTTGTATCGGTTATTTGAAAAATCTTAGTAAACTGCATTAACTTTAGTAAAAGTAAACATATTTTAACCAGGTTCGCAATGTATCTAATTAATTGAATATATATTATCAAACACTATGTATACATATAATCATCCTTACACAAAGTTAATGAAGTGATATAATTAATTTTGGCAACAAATCATTACATTTTATACTAGTATAAAATGTAATGATTATTACAAAATAACAGAACTAAATGTGTTTATATTATTACAAATTTATAAATAATAATATTATTTAATATCAATTATCAAACCACAATAAGAAATGGGAAAACAAGACTAAGACCTTTCAACGTAACAAGAGGTCTTCGTCAGAGTCAAAAACACAACTGACCAGTTGGGTAGAATTAGTCAGTTGGGTTTTTGACTCTGAGGAAGACCGCTTATTACGGTTGAAAAATCTTAGTCTTGTTTTCCCATTTCTTATTCTGTTTAGATCACTGATTGTTGTTTCACTAGTTTATGTGAAATCTTTATTATATATATATATATATATATATATATATATATATATATTCTTAAAAATATGACCATATTTTGCTAAAACTTGCTTCTTAATAAGTTTCTCAAGTTTTCTGAATAGAGTTCTTATTACTATATCAACAGTATATAATATGCTTCCGACAGTCGACATTGTCCATATTTCCATGTTTCTGCTGTCGACTATCGGAAGCATATTATATACTGTTGATATAGTAACATGAACTCTATTCAGAAAACTTGAAAAACTTATTAAGAAGCAAGTTTCAGCAAAATATGGTCATATTTTTAACAATGTAGGTTTACAGGAAGGACTGCTACCAAAATTTACCAACATCAAAATATATATATAATAGTTATATTGTAATATATAATAATATTTAAATATTAAATAAATAATAATAATAAACAATTATTATTATTTAAATATATTAAATAAATAATAATATTTAAATATTAGAGAAAGTATTACTTTTCTCAATATTCAATATAATCATCATGTAAATTAATAATTAAACTAAATTTTATACACAATTTACATTATTATTGGTAGTGAATAGAAAAGCTACCAATACTATAAATATATAGTATTTTAAAGCACTATAAATATATAGTGCTGGTTTAAATTGTATCTTTTGGACACATATAAACATCAAATTTCTCTCTCATGTTTCAGCATTGGATATAATAATAAAAGAATAAACTTAAACAAGTACTATATATTTAGAGGATTGGTCAAATTGCGCCACTGGTAGAGTGTTTTTCATAAATATCGGTAGGTAACCAGCCTGGCAAACGATGGTAGACGTCAAAAAAAAAAGGGTTGAGGCAAAATTTATGACGAGTAAATCTGTAAAATATTTCCATTAGATATTAAAATAGTGTATACTAATCAAGTGAAACAATGATCAGCATATGTTAACTGATATCTTTTATTTTTTTCCAAAAAATGGGACATTATTTTTGGGGTAATGTGGAGAAATTAATTTACACGCATAGTTCTGGGTTCCCAGATAAACCAGAATAACAACTAAAACAACCCTTTTTATTCTCGGACACTAGCCTAGAACACGTTTTTCATATTACCTCAGACGAAAAATGTGACATAGAGTGTAATTATATACCACCCTTTCAGAGGTAAAATAGATAAACAAACAAAAGTCTCTACACAAATTATATAATAGTTTGTTACTTGTTATGTGTTACTTGTAACACATATTTTGTTTGTTTATCCATTTTACCTCAGAATGAGTAAATAGCACACAATTACGGATTGCACAACTAATGATATACTACCATATTAATGTCATGCAAATTTCTTACTACCTATATCATACGTATTTCTAATTATTTTATATTTCAAAATTATAATTATAATAAGAAACAAGTTGTGATTTGATTGTCCAAAAATTATTACATGTAAATAAATGAGTAGGCTGAAATTTATACGTTAAAGGCGTATTTGCTTTAATAATTTCAAATATTTTTTTATTTTCAATATTTCAAGATAACTCGTTAAAAGTACAACAGAATTTTAAAAAATATTTTAAAGACTAATAAATTTTTCTATTTTATCTTTGAGAGAAAGTTTTTTGTAAGTTAATGTAGTGATATCCAAAAAATAGGACAAACATATCACTCTTCAAACATAATAATTATTGATATTTTTTTCATTAAGACTTATTTAATGCCGGTAGTTATAAAAAATTATATTTCCTCAGTATTAGTAGTCAAGCAAAATAAAAAATTTCTTGAAAATAATATAACGAACAGTAAAACCTTCTTTATCATAAAAATTTCACGAATATAATATAAAATTTATTCTTTATGTGTTCAATAATATCAGTTTTTGATAAATACTGTTACTATTATTTATATATTATACTATTATTATTATTTTATATGTTGCCCACATGCTTACAAATGAAACCATAAGTGTTATTGTAATTTTAAATCATAATAAGTTTTACATACATAAGTAAACTGAACATTTTTCATCACAGAATTCTAAACTTCCTGCAGTAAATGCTTAAACAACTACCTTCTAGATTTGGTAATTTAGAGGGAATGAAATGGTGCCCAGAAAAACGTGATGTGCAATAAAGTGGAATTTTTATGAGTTAATATTGCCCAAACCTAGACTAAATATAACCTGCACAGCCAACCTAAATGAAAAAGGCTATTTCCTGCTGAATTTTTTTTACATGTGTCCCTCGAAAGAGCACATGTAAGACAATTTATATCTTCTTCTTCTTGGATGTCCTGATCGATAGGTTATCTAAAGAGTTACTCTTTAGTGTATATGGAAAACCCACTAACGTACTTTCGTATGTCCATTTCTATTCTTCCCACCCAAGAAATGTTAATATTTCTGTTTTTAGAAATATGTTTTTGAAGGCGTTAAGAGTTTGCTTCTCTGAATTCCATAATGATGAAATTAATTACATTAGGTCAATTACCCTATCATTAAAACACCCCTCCTCTTATATCAACTTGGCTTTGAAGAGTGCTAAGAAAACCTTGTCTAATATTTCAACAGAGCCCTACTCATTGTCAAATTCTATAGTTTTACCGTATCATAAATCTTTAGACCCTCTTCCAAGGCTTGCTCGCAAACTTGATTTTAATACATTGTTTTCTAATCGTAAGAACGTAGGCAATATGTTAATAAAAAACTCTCCCAGAGAACTGGAGTCCGGTGTTATTTATAAAATCCCGTGCAAAAAATGGCATACAAATTATATTGTTCAAACTAGTAAATATTAAAAAACAAGCTTGTTTATTTCAGTTCAGTGTCACGTGTTCCGAAGACCGCTTGTTACGGATGAAAAATCTTAGTTTGTTCCTCCCTATTTTATATTGTGGTTTGAATATTGATTGTTCATTCCCGTTTTTATGTAAAATCTTATATATACGAGTATATCAATGATCAAACCACAATAAGAAATGAGAAAACAAGACTAAGATCTTTCAACCGTAACAAGCGGTCTTCGTCAGAGTCAAAAACCCAACTTTTGACGAAACTTAATATTAATATTAATATTAACATATTAAAACCCAACAGTTGGGTTTTTGACTCTGACGAAGACCGCTTGTTACAGTTGAAAGATCTTAGTCTTGTTTTCCCATTTTTTATTGTGGTTTGATCTTTGATTGTTATTTCACGTGTTTATGTGAAATCTTTATATATATATATATATATATATATATATAGTGTTGAACTGAATTGCCTTAATCAAACATACCTTTCTTTTTAGCAGTTTTTCATAGTTTCTTGATAATTATCAAGAAAATATGAAAAGCGGCTCAAAAGATAGGTATGTTTGATTAAGGCAATTCAGTTCAACACAATTTGTATAAAAGAAGGTCTGCTCCCTATTTATACTAATATATATATATATATAATTATACTCTGAAATGATCTGTAAAGCATCTTTCCATTTCTCCTGAAGACAGTATGTTTCTAAAATTACTAAGAATTGCAAATGTTTGCTTCTTTCAGTGCTTCTGACATTTAAGTTTCAGTTATATATCTACATCTAACAGTATTATGAATTCTTGTTAGTTGTCTTTTTACCAAATTGTTTCAGATCATTTACAATAACTCTTTTTGAATTTTTTTTAAACACTTAATTATAAATAAAAACTATTACTTGCTAATACTTATTTTGTACAGAAGAGTTACTCTTGATTTCAATATGCAATATTAAGTAAATGATTATTCAAAAATAACTTTTAATTTTATTTCATCTTTTATGTTTCAGGTATGTTTGTATTTCATCCTACAAACGTAAGTTTTTATATTTGATTATTTATTTTTTTTATGAGTCCATTCATTAAATACTCAAGGATAATTGATACCCCAAAGTGTCTGCTGTTGTTAATTAGGAGTACATCATCTTCTTATCAGCATGAAACTGAATTAGCATCAATGGATATGAAGCACTCTATTATAAAATCAATTTTTCTATCTTACACAATTTCGGTATTTCATTGAAGCTCTTAAACGCTTAAGTTTTCCGAAAAAAAAGGAGTTTGAAAGATGAGACTTTACCCAGTGTGATCCTGGGAGTATTATTGTAGTAATTACTGTTCATTAAACAATGATGTTGTACCCTTATCTCAACAGTTCTACAATAGTGTTAGTATTGTTTCCTGTGTAAATGTGCATTGCGTATGTCTGAATCATAGAAACCTCGTTGATTATGGGAAATTACTTCTGGCCCATAGTAGTTCAAATTATTGTAATATTCGAACAAGATCAATTTTATATTTGATTGATAAAGATATATTAATAATTGCCAGCATTATTTAGCCATAATCTTCGATGAGTAGACGAAAATTAAAGCAATTATATCATATTTCAATTAAATTTAGCTCAGATTTTTTTTTGGAAAAGTTTTTTTAATAACAAGGTGGTCCAAAAACCAGCATAGACAGTAAGTAAGAAAAAAAATATTAGATGCTGACTATGACAATATATTTTAACATAAAATCAATTTTGCTTTGCTACAACATTTCCAAAGTAAACGGATTAAGATACCAAATTTTATCAAAATTTGGCAAAATAGAGAATTGATTTACTCCTGAATTTTAATTTAGTATTTCCTATCAGATGTTTGGTATATTCAATAGCATAAATAAGAGTATAAATGCATAAGAAAATATGGGCAGACGCTTCAAAAATTAACAACCATAGTTTGACCTCCATCGTCTTCATTAGGGAAACTAATGCACCCAGAAGCTAGGCAATTACCTATTACTGGCTTACTTTTGAATTCTCACGTATTTTGATAACAAGTATGCTAAGATAATACAATGACTCTATTAAATTGTTTCAAAGTTTTGTTTTGTATCTTATTATTCTTTAGAATAAATTATAATTTAACATAAAATTTTCCATCATGAATAAAATTTTTTTGTCTAAGTCTTAACTTCTGGTTCTATTTCTCAACTAATATGTACATGATTATCATAAGAACAAATTTGACATATGTTCTTTTTGATAAAACTATTGTCTTTAAAATGTTTGGTATGTGGCCAGTATTATGTTCTTGTTCTTTAGGTAACTGCAAAATCAAGCATTGAAAGAGGCTTTCCTGTTAAATCTAGCCCCTCAAATAGTTCTTTACCTTCTTCCTTATCAAATAAGTAACATATGACTTTAATGTGTCGTATGATAAGAGAAGTAGCTGCTTCTCTGGTACATACTAAATTTGTACATTAAACAAATTGTTTAAGTATTTTAAGCATTCTCTTTAAAATCTTTCATTGGTTGGATTCCAAGCAATGTAGTTTTGCATGGTCACTGCAGTATGAGAAAAGAACATTTTTTTTGTTCAAATACTCTGGACATCATGATATACATAATGACTGTTCCATATTGTCTGGATATACTGAATAAATTTATGATCAGGTAAATTGAATATTTTCTGATATTCTTTGTAATTTGCAAAAGCTGCTGGTGAGTGATTAAATTGCCAACTATTTGTTTACAAATAGATGGTATATCCTGTACATACCTTTGCGTAAATACAATATCATTAGTGGATAACTGCAAAGAGTGTAGGAAACAAGGAAATGACTCATAATCAACATACAGCTGCTGCAGTTATATTAGCTGCTTACAAAGACCTGCTGCATGTTATTATGAAAAATATTAAATTGTTCTATTGTCTCTCATATACATTCACTTATGTTTCCTCCAGTGTGTGATACTTCTGAAGGTCAAATTCTTAGAATCGTGCTTTTTTACTCAGAATTATTGGTAATCTAATTGGTGTGTTGTGTGTGGTGTGTCATGTGGTGTGTGTCTGTGTGTGTAAGCAGCTAATATGACTGCATCAGCTGTATGTTGATTATGAGTCATTTCCTTGTTTCCTACACTCTTTGCAGTTATCCACTAATGATATCGTATTTTAACATTTCAAAGTTTACTAGCTAAGAATTAAGAAAAAGAAATAATCCAGCTAGACAACAGCCACGCTGGCACTTGTATAAAAGTGAAATCTCTGTTAAACAAGTATGAATTACATACTGTCTGCATTTATTTCAAAGAATCGTTTTCAGTATCAGAGATTAAATTAAAATTCTCCCATTCGATTCCGGTTCCGATACCTAGAAAAGCTCCGATATTTCCGTTTCAGAGTACTCGTCCCATCATCAAATCAATAGGAGAATATTAATATAATTTTTTTTAATCAATGTTTTGATTCAACCATTCAGAAACTGTTATTTTACAACCATTTTTTTGTTTTAAACTATTTGAATAATCTAGCTTAACCATATTGTTTTTAATTGAGCTTAAATTAAATTGACTACCATATATCTTACAAATAGTTATACTACAATTATTTAACTCATTGCAGCTTTTAAATTAATTATTTATTTATAAAGAAATTAATCGTAAACATTATTTAAAATGTCAGTACCTTTTATATAGTAATTCTCTATGTTTTTTCCTTAGACCAATTTCTTTTATTTCATTTTATTTAATTATCAATTAGTAATTTGTTACATAATTAATATTTCTTATTATTAATAGGTAACTTTTTGTCTTCAAAATTGAATCAAATAATTTCAGACAGATTGAAAGCACAAACAGTATATAGTGTTAGCTTTGTTTCAATCATAATTTATTCTAGAATTTTGGTTGACTACAGATTTGGTCGAAAACCAAAACTAATTTTCCCATAAGTAATACATAATGAGAAATGGGATAGTCCATTCGGTCAGATCACATGCTGTATTTCTTTAAGTTTTGTAAGATTCTCAATATGAAAGCGTCTCTGTTCACCCCCTTCTTTTTAGGCGTCTCTGTTCAAACACCGAGGTACTACTGTATCGTAATATCATGTTCTTTGATGACCGTAACTACAATTTCAAAGAAAACAACTTATTGTATAATGATTGAATCAATATAAGTGGTATTTACAATTAGAAGGAGGATACTTAGTAACAACTAATTGAATGGTCAATTGGATTATTATTTTGTACATATATACATACATTCGGAGTTTATTAAACTTACTTATCCGATCCCAAACTAATATATATATGATACTGGATCGATTGGAACAAGGAGTGTAATACATGCATATTGTTAATACCACTGAGGTTAGTATGATTTGTATTAGAAATAGGTAAAACCGTCATACCTCGTAAGATGATCATGGAGTCGTTGGAGCGCTTTCGGACGTTGTCCATATTCGATCGCAACAAACAACTGGTTTACTTCAACGACTCCATGATCCTCTACCTCGTAAGAGGTAGTTTAATGCTCATTAAAGGAGTTTAATGTTCAAAAATTTTCACATATATGGTTGGAGTTAATGAATGTATCTAATTTAAAACTAATAGTTAAATAAAATAAAAATCAGTTGGTTGTAAGGAAGTTTAATATTATGTTTACTTATAGTAAGAATTGAGTGTAGGCCACTCCAGATTGTTTGCTCTTATTGTTATAAGAAAAAAAATTCTTAGTGTAAACAATGGTGACTTTGCAATCAAATAAATTAATAAATTCAAAAAAATCAGTTATGTGGTTCTACATGAGCATTACGTTTCATGAATTGTCTAAGAGATTGGGAACTTCTATGTTTTTGTATCATTTTGTAGATTTTTTTTTTTTATAAATAGTTAAGGAAGAAAACTAAGATTTATAGTTAATAGAAAAGTAAACCTATGATATGGAATGGTTCGTTCAACTCTCATTGGCAGTAAAAGAGTAACTATTTTAAGAATGCCATTTCGTTCGTATTATATAATACTGTTGTAGAAGGTTGTTGTGGCTAATATCACAACTGTGGAAGCTTTGAAGTATTTGATGCTTGTTGGAGAGTTGCTTGGCCTGTGTTGAAGGAGATACTTGGCTGTTGCTGGAGATAGTGCGCTTGTAGTGGTGTTGATTGCTTGGTGGTTGGGACGTGAATGCGAAGGACCCGTTAGGCAAAATTAGGAATCTGACTAAGTACCGTTAGGCAAAGCTAGGAAAGCAAGTACCTCTAGGCAGCCCTAATAGGGCATGTGCCGTTAAATTACAATCTAAACATTCCACCACCCGTTGAAGGAGAAATTACCGTCAATTAATTAAAGGTTTAAATACATATAGTTATAAAATGATTTCACATAAACACTCTGTCAAGTGGGGTTTTTGACTCTGACGAAGACCGCTTGTTACGGTTGAAAGATCTTAGTCTTGTTTTTCCATTTCTTATTGTGGTTTGATCATTGATTGACATATAGTTATACAAAGATCAACATTGATTAAGAATACAAAATAACACAATACTACACATAAAGGATTACAGGTTTAGGAACGTATAGTTATACAAGAATACAAATTGATTAAGAATACATAATAACATAGTACTATATATACAGGTTTACAGGTTTAAATACTATAGTTATACATTAAATTCAATAACAAGCACAAAATATATCAAATCACTTAGGAATTAACCACAGATTAATCAGAAACTGCAGGTTCTTCAGTAATAAAAGGACATAGTTCTGTGAGATTACGTCGAGTCTCGGACCATGATGATATCTTCACTGTATCTACTCTGTTGTTCCATCTTTTCCTGGATGAAGAGTTACTATGCGGGCAACAGGCTAAATACAAGGGTGCATGTGGTCTTTAAGCAAAACAAGAGTACCAGGTTTGGCAGAATGACAGTTCGGATGACATTTGGTTTTTGTTGCAAAACACTGAGGTAATATCTAAACAAACGTTCCCAAAACTGATTTTGAACCTGTTGGGTTATATTTCAACGAGTGTAAAAACTGCAGTTGTCATTTCGAACTTGCAGTCCTCGTATATGGCTAGGATCTCCGTATATGGAAATGGGCAGGACTAAAGACGGAGTAGTCAGTAAGATGGGAGAACATGGGAGTTAGTGGACGGGAATTCAATCAGGATTCTGTTAAAACCATAACAGTGGATAATTCATCAAATGTAAAGTGCATCAAACCTATAACGCACCGTAAATATTTCATAATTTTAACTCCAGCTTCCCAAAGTCATGTCATAGATGGTAATCTACTTGGAAGGAATTTGATTTGTACATCATGAATTGTGGCTTTAGTCTTGATTTAAATTGATCTGACTGAAAAAGCTTACAAAGACCACTAAGTAGATTTTGTGAACCAACGAAATCCATGCTATTGTCGTAATATATAGTACGAACAGGACCACGACAGGCAATGAACCTTCACAGACTAATAAATCTTCTGTCCTTTAGCTAGATACTAATTCAAGATGAATGACTTTAGTTGCCAAATAAACAAACAAACAAATATATGACTTAATTTTAGCATTTTTTTCCATTTGCCTCTTTTATTAATATTGGATCAAAACACGTGAACTGTTACACTTTCCTTAGAAAGGCTTCCCATTAATTACTTCATCGGTTGCGGGTTTAACATGAAACATTTTATACATTTTTTATAAATATCCTTACGCATATTTTTCTATTATTAGATGCTTGGATGATAGTGGAGATAGAGTGCTTGTAGTGGTGTTGATTGCTTGTTGGTTGGGACATGAATGCGAAGGACCCAATTCTGACCAAGTAGCGTTAGGCAAAGCTAGGAGGGCAACCCTAGAGGGCATGTGCCGTTAAATTACTATCTGAACAAAGCTTTACGCTTCAGGTGATGTTTGAGACATAAATATATATTTTATGGATTTCTAAAAAAAAATATATAATTCTTGCTAAAGACTTAAATATAATATACAGTAAACATATAGTGGTTAAAATAACTATTAAGAATTATTTAAAAGTGCTAATTATAATTTAATTCTATTAAAAGTTATACTACCCTTATATAAATTTCTTTTTTTTAATTACAGAATATGTCTTGTTTGAATTTTGTTAAGGCTACTCTCATTTTATTCGATTTCATTACAATAAAACAAAATTAATAAAAAGATTTCTTAGAGTTTGTGAAAAGAAAACGTCAGTTTACATGAAAAAAGTAGGGGGTTAAAAGAGGCTGGATTTCTGTTGTGAATTAAGAACAGGCTGTATGAAATGAAAGGCCTTTATATGTACAATCCTTTTGAAATTCCCTTCAGATTACGGTTATGCAATATGAATAAACCTGCAGGTTTAAAATAATGTTACGAGATATCTCAAAATACTTGCCCTTGTTGTTTATAAAATATTGTATTTATATTTATATATATAAATGAAAATATATATATATTTATAAAAATATTTCACATAAACAAGTAAAATAACAATCAATGATCAAACCACAATAAGAAAATGGGAAAACAAGACTAAGTTCTTTCGAACGTAACAAGCGGTCTTCGTCAGAGTCAAAAACCCAACTGAGTTTGGGACTCTGACGAAGATCGCTTGTTACGGTTGAAAGATCTTAGTCTTGTTTTCCCATTTTCTTATTGTGGTTTGATCATATATATATATATATATATATATATATATATATATATATGGGTTACTAGCCGTTGAGTTTACAACGTGCTTGGTCTCCTTTCTCTTTTCTCCTGAAGACGGATGGCCCGAAAATTTGAGTTTGCATGTGTGTTTCTTTACTTTTTCTGCTGCCTATCTTCAATTTTGAACTGTTATATATATACGTTTCACGATAAATCACAAACACAGAACTAAGGAACAAACACACTTACTGTCTCTAATTTTCGGTTGAACCGTCATCTGGAGAGTTGAGAAAGAGACACCAAGCGCACTTGTGAAAGCAGTCTTCGTCAGAGTCAAAAACCCAACTAAACACTAGATTCAGAAACTACCGGGTGAAATTTTTCACCCTGTTAAAATACCACTCTTTTAGATGTTTTCTGCATCTAGTGTTTAGTTGGGTTTTTGACTCTGACGAAGACCGCTTGTTACAGTTGAAAGATCTTAGTCTTGTTTTCCCATTTCTTATTGTGGTTTGATCATTGATTGTTATTTCACGTGTTTATGTGAAATCTTTTTATCCATAGTAATGTGGATATAATAGTGTCCGTTTTGATTATGTGTCCGTTATCTCATCATTCAAGGTATATAAATAGAATTTAAAAAAAAAATGCTATAGTAAACTCACTAGACACTTGGTGTATGAGTACTGTTTGAGGGAACCACAAAGACTGGCTCTCATACGTAAGGTCTTGGATTGTGGGGAGGAGTGGCCCGTTAGGCATTCCTCATTAATGAAAAAATGTTATTATAAAGAATTTGTAAAATTTTGGTACAGTATAGACATTTAAGAAAAAGATATTATAATGTTGAATTATTAATGAATGTAAAATAAGTTAAAATAAGTATTTTGTAGTGTTAATGAAAGAAGTATTGTATACAATTTGACTATGATGCATGTAATACACAGTGGAACATGCTGGAATAAAATACAAAATAAAAAAAAAGTAAACTCATTTTCGGGGCACTAATTTTTTTGGTATTTGAAATTAGTAGAAAAGTTGTAACAGATATTTTAATGAGTTACAAATTTTTGTTGTTATTGAACACTTGGTAGTTTTAAAGACTGTAAAACGTGTAATAATTTCTTACTGTGTATATGGGATAGAGTTCAACTACAAACTTCTGAGATAAAGTTTCTAAGTAATACCAGTCGAATGAGCCTGAATGGAAAGCTAATTGATGGATGAAGTCGAGGATATGCTGCTTCTGATATTCATTAGTGTAAGTGGAGAAACTAGTTTGAAAGATTTTCACTTCAAAACTGCGTTATGAGAGCTGATTTGATATTACAAAAAGAAAACTCATTTTAGTTTATAACATTAATAATTCTTATTGTACCCTCCAATACTAAACTAGATACTCGTATATAAATTCTGGTCATAAAAATATAATCAAATAACAATATAATATATTGTTATAACATCTAAATATCGATGTGAGTTATGTCTGTGTCTTTCTCTGTGTTTCCTTTGTTTTGAATTTATTTTATTTAATATAATATATTTATATTTGTTGAAATAATTCATCGATAGAAGAAAATTGATATAAAATGGCTGTAAAAACTGTTTATTATGCAACAAATATATTATATTGATATTTACACAATTTTTATTTTACAGTATCAATACTAAGTTTCACTGATTATATTTATTAATTAAGTAATTCTTAATTTAAAAAAAATAAATAGTTGTATAAATACAGGGTGTTCCAAAAGAAGCTGATGATTAAAAAAATGCATAACTTTCATAATTTTTCATAGAGAGCTTTTATTTTTTTCAAGTCATCCAGAGCAGTGTTTCCCGAAGTGGGTGGTACCGCCCCCCTGGGGGCGGTGCTTTGATATCGGTATTGTAAAATGGAACGGGGATTTCAATTCATAAATTGAAAATGTTTATGCAATATAATTTCTAAATTTAAGTGAAAACACAACACGTAAACTTCTAGGAAACGTTTTCTTAAAATTATTTGTTTTGATAATTCAGTTTTATGTTAAAAGTATATTCTCACCTAAGTTTCTTTTATTGTGTATTCTTTTGTTACACCTTAAACCTTAATACACTGGTAGACCAGTACAACTTAACCGAATCTAATTTGATTCTATTTTTTATTTGATTCTTACTTTAAAAGAAAAATTGGGTCACTTAAATTTTGTATTGATAGATTACAATGCAAAATGACTAGTCACTTGTGATGCTACTATTATATTGGAAAAAATACCTGCAAATTTTTGGCCTGATACTTCTCCTTGTCATACCTAAGAAAAATCTGTCATTAATGAAATAATATACGTTCAGTCTATGATACAAAACATGCCTTAGTTATGTTTATGAGTACAATGTTTAGGAATATAGATTATTGGTAACTACTAAACCCCTATACAATATTATAGAGGTCCAGGGATTACTGACAGCCAATATCTTGCTTAACCTTAAACTGTTTTTTTTCTAGAATATTTTTTTTAAAATTAACCTATCAAATGAAAATTAATATCATAGTAAAAGATAAAATATTACTCAATATTTTATTATTACAAACACTAACCTAGAAAAGAGTATTTTTCATTTCACAGTACTTTCTAACTCTAAAGAATAAAACATATAAAATTCTTGTGATAAAAATAAAGTTATTCAATAAAACTTTTGGTCACAACCAAAGCTTACAACTAAGTAAACTAAATAATTTTGTTCCTTGGATCATTAATTTAAAGTTGAATGTTCCCACCTTGTTATTCACTGAACAGAAGTTATTTTCAGTGAATAACAAGCTGGGAGAATTTTCTGTATCTCAGTTTAAGCAATCTAATCAAATTTTACATTTATTATTTCTTTGTAAAATTTTATTTATCAAATTTTGTATTCAACAAAAGGTCTGTAAGGGCTGTAGTTTTAACCTGCGAGGGGACCGCTTTCTACTCCGATATTTATATCACCGTAAAAGATATGATTTTATAATTTACTTATCCATGTTGCAGGGAGGAACATTACGCAATTTTAAACCTGTAAGACCATTTTAATTAGTATCCGACCCTACACATATAACCTGTCAAAGAAGAGATAAATCAATGGGATATAAACACAGTGATTTCAAAACAAATCGTGATAACAAATTTTACAAACAAAGAAAAAGAAACTGTATGTACCATTTTGGTAGTTTTATTTTGCCTCTGACCTTGCTATACCGTCTCAGAGCTAATAGGGATATGGTTTTTATGGTTCTTTTTTACTTTACACATACACACGCATACGCGCTTACACACAAAGAGTGATAGAGCAATTTTCGAAACACATGATACTGAACTTAGAAATTATGGAGACGTGTATTTCTGTACGAAATCCAGTATGAAGATTTTAAATTGTTAAACGAAAACACAGTACTTTTACCGTTATATATATATATATATAAAACGATAAAAGTTTGTGATTTCACAGTATATCGCTTTTATGTATAAATATATATATATATATATATCATTAAAATTAACCGCAGTCTCGGCATTCACGATCTTAAGACTGAGAGATTCGATCCTACGAACTAACCTCCTGCTAACAGGGTTCAATTGGAAAAGGAGTTGGCCAAGTGACATGTTAAATTAAAATCGATTACTCATGCTTAGTCATTGCTATAAATAGATTAAAATGATAGTACAGGTTAATAAAAAGATAAGGTCAAAGGTCAATAATGAACAAGAAACAAGCGGTTAGAATAAAAGAGTTGAAAGTCCAAGAAATTCAAGAAAGGTCAAGTGACATGTTAAATTAAAATCGATGACTCATGCTTAGTCATTGCTATAAATAGATTAAAAGGATAGTACAGGTTAATATAAAGAGACTGGGGTTTTGACTCTGACGAAGACAGCTTGTTACGATTGAAAGATATTAGTCTTGTTTTTTTCATTTCATATTGTGGTTTGATCATTTATATATTATATATATATATAACAGTTAAAAATTGAAGATAGGTAGCACACAAAGTAAAGAAATTCACTTACAATCACAAATTTTTGGGTAATCCGCCTTCATGAGAAAAGAGAAAGGGAGACCAAACACGTTGTAGACGCAACAACTACTTACTATTATGGCAAAAATATTACTATACCCAGTAGGTATTCGTAATAAATTGGTCAGTTTGAAAATGTAGTTCATTATCATTGTGGAATTTGCTTTTCACACTGAAAAATTCTGGAACTCTTTAAGTATAATAATATTGTACGAAATTTTATAAATCAGATGCAGTTTTGTCAAAATATTACTGAAAAACTATGTGGTATTAATAAAATATATTATTGTTTAGTAGCTTTTTTTAATACTTTGTCGGAATATAAACTTTATTCTGTTTATAACAAACTAAAATTGAAGACAAATTGGATCAATGGTTTCTTGTAAGGTTTAGATTGGGACGTGTGTGAATATGGCTGGAATAGGCAGAGGTGTTGGGAAAGGTGAGATTACGCCAACAATACGAATGTGTTGCACCTTAAAGCCTCACCTCCAGCTATCATTCTCTGCTAAACCTCCAGGCCGGCATTTATCTGAAAGCTTCATATCTTGCTCACATCTCTTGGCAACAGCTAAGGACTTGGATTGATCAAAAGAGTCCTTTTATGTCGTCGAGATGAATTGAGGCTGTGTAACATGGGTTTGTCCCTGATCAAACTGTCGTAACATGATGACTACTGAAAACACTACAAGAAAAAGTATTTCAGTCAATTTTAAAGGACAAGAATTATAACATAAAGGCATAATACATCCATAAATACGAGTGAATCAGTTTGCTGTTTATTCATATCTCTAATTTTATCATTATCTCAAACTACTTGATTTATTAAAAAAAAATCTGAATCTTAAAACATTTCTGGAAATAACTTCAAATTTTTTTTTAAATTTCATAATTCAGGTTATTCCAACCATTGATTTGTAAAAGACTCCTATTTTTTTTTCTATGATCATAAAAACAATGTTTTCTCTTTACAAAGAGTAAACTAATGAAGAAGACTATTAGAAAATGGATTAGGCTAGCCCAGTGGCTTTCCTGTTCGCCTTTGAAATGGTAGATTCTGGGGTCAATACTCACCATGACCCTTGATGTATTCACGTAGGGAGATAAAAAAATGCTAAGTTCACCATTAACATTCTCTGCGACAGAATGTTAAACCTGCTTTCCCAATCCTGCAACATATCAGGTATGCCTTAAAAATCCCCTACTCAGAGTACTCTTTACATCAGCAAAATGTAGAACTCCCAATGCACAATCAATAGTGAGATATAATATTCCTTTCAAAAATTAACATAACAGGTGTAGGTTTCTAGCAGATCCTCAATCCAACAAAAATAAAAAGCAAGAAAGAATAAAAAGTAGGATAACTATTGTATTATGTGAAATAACTATTTAATTACTATTAAACACTAATTATGATTTCATAATTCGTAACCTCTTTACTCGTTTCTTATTACTTTTAAATTGAATGTTGCAATGTTTTGTGGATCTGTTGAACATTCATCACATTTACTGAAGTAGAGATGGATTCATTACAGAGATTAACTATTATTATTGTTACATTTTGTGATATTAGTGAAGATTTTGCGATATTTTACCTCACACGATGGAAGAAAATGCTATTTTTTTCTGATATCCTCTAACTCTAAAAGATATTGCATATAATATTTCTTTAAGTTTCTTTTACTATTTCTATACTCTAATCAGATATCAAATATATTTGTAAATAGAATTATTACCTCAAATAAGTTAAGTTAAACGACCGGAATGGAAAAAATGTTGGAATTAATTTATCTTCAGAGATCGTCATTTACAAAAGCAGAAATTGTTAAAAGTTCTACTATCATACAGATATTTTCTTATACTAGAGATGTGAATATCTGCTTTAGTGTACATTTATTCACTAACTCAACTTTACAAACAATGATTGTATTATTATTGTGTTTATATTCATCAGGAGTGGAAAAAGTCTGATTGCCCACAGTTATGTTGCAGAGTCAAACACAAATAAGTTTGAACATATGTGATAATAGCCTGTCATTCAGACGACAAGCTAATATCAAGTTCTGGTTTCTATCAAATACCTGTTTTGATTCAAAATCATTCTTCCTTGACCTTTCAGTCACTAACATGGGATGAAGCAACATAGATCAATATTTTTTAGCGACATGGAGCGTGCACCCGAAACCTCCCCACACCAAAAAGGCGAGCAATCCGATGAGCCCAAGGTGGGTATCCACGACCGACATCATTCAAAAATACAAGGGGAAAAAGTAATACTTCTCAGGGATACTCTATATTCTCCGCTGAGCGATTGCATCAAATACCACACTTACACACTCATACGAGTATATGCACAAAGACAAAACACATAATAAAAAATTGACTCAAAAAAATTAAAAAAAAAAAGACTTAGAAACTTTTAAATCTGTTAACATTTCAAAATTAATGCTCATTATTTACATACTATTTTCGTTTTATTTACATACTAAACATACTGTGACGTGCGGAACTCTTATAACGCCTGTAACCATTGTATTAGTAATACCCCCCCTCCCTCCCCCCAAATAAATTTATATACTTTCTTCAACCCTTGAAAGAAGTTTAAAGATATCCTTCAACCAATACTGGTGTTAGAGGATGAGATTTTTTAAGCTAATTTGACATTATAAATGATTTTTCTCTCAATTATATGCTCTTTACCAGGGGTTCTCAATGGAGGTGAAATTTACACCCAGGGGTGAATTTTTGGTTTTCAAAGGGTGAATTGTGACTACGGTAAATTTACAGAGTGAGAAAAGCTATTATAGGTTTTTAATTATAAATTAAAAAATACTATTTTGGTTGAATTATTATCTGATATATTCATCAATAATTATAATTTGCATTTAATTTGTAAAATACTATTGTAAACATAATATATGTAAAGTTGTAAAGGTGTATAAAATACCTTGGAAAGAAGAAGAGGGTGAGCGGAATGGCATTATGGGAAATTACGAGAGGGGTGAATGGGGCCAGGAAGCCTGATAATCACTGCTCTATAGCAAATATGTTATACTTTAGTACATAAAACCTTTTTATTATGTAAAAGCTTAGTTTTCATAAATATGCTCTTTAATTTTTTATATTAGTATTATTGTTTTTTAATTATTATGTGACAAAAAATATTATTTGAAATTTCTTTGTTTCAACCAAAACAATCCTGTTCCTATACTTAAGTTCTGCATTTCTCCCTTTTATACAAATGAAGAATAATTTCAACTCTTTTGTTATAAATTATTGTGAAATATTTTCTTTGTGTTGATCTAAAGTTGGTTTGTAGGATTCCAAGAAAAAATATGTTTCAGAAATCAGAACTTCATTTCACATATTTATATGATCAAACCACAATAAGAAAATCGGAAAACAAGACTAATATCTTTCAACCGTAACAAGCTGTCTTCGTCAGAGTCAAAAACCCAACTGAGTTTTTGACCCAACTCAGAGTCAAAAACCCTCAGTTGGGTTTTTTGACTCTGACGAAGACCGCTGGTTACGGTTGAAAGATATTAGTCTTGTTTTCCCATTTTCTTATTGTGGTTTGATCATTCATTGTTATTTCACATGTTTATGTGAAATTTTTTTACATATTTATATATGAAAATATACAAAGCATAAATATTTTTGAAATCAAAAAGTAAGAAAGAACCAAAAAAATACACTAGTGAGAAAATTGGGAAATAAGATTATCATTTTATTTCGTTTAGGCACCTTATGTCCAAGAAATATTTTTTTTTCCAAAGCGACCCCCCCCCCCCCCCCAAAGTTTGAATGACCACTGGGGCATTGTTCCATTTGCTCCCTCCTCCCTCTGTTTACTTACCATCATTATACATGCAAGAAAGTACAAATTACTATCATAAATAATTACAAATGTTTATTGTATTTGGTCTAGTTTAAAAAGTAGGACGTATTGAAAGAGTATAAAAAAGAGTAAACAATTTCTTTCTTATTTAACAGCGTTATTCCCATAATGCAGGGTATTTTCAAAGCCGTAATTGTCTTTAAAAATGATACCAGCTACAACAAGTCTAGAATAAACTGATACTTTTATTTACACTGCTTGGAAGCGCTTGTTTTTTTTTTCAGCTATCAAATGGATGTAATTTCATTATCATTATCTTGGCTATGTCCTTTAAACTAATTATGTCCCTAAAAAGAGGTTCTTTATTTTTAACCCTTTTTGTGATATTTTCTTAACCAGTTATGATGTTGCAAAATTTTAAAGAAAGATATAAAACATTTATTCAACATTTTTAAAACGGAGGTCATTCTGTTTGTTTAAGAGAACCTTTACTTATTAAGAGCTTTTAAATAACAAGTGTTTTTAATAGTTTAAATAAGCACTTTTAATATAATCAAGATAATTTTATTATAAAATAGGAAACTATTTAATTAATATTTGCAATGATCTTATGAGTGTAAAAAAAATTAAAAAAAAAACAACAAATTATTAGAACGTTTTTAAAAATTAATTCTACTTAATGAAGTAGTGTAGGTTGGTGAGAGTGGAGAACAATAGAGGAATGCAGTGAACAGAGCAAACACAAAGAAAACTTTTACAACGACTCTTTGACAGAGTATACTTCAAGAATTCCTTCTTCCGTTTTACTTGTATAAAATTAAATTATCATCTAATTAGTAATTCACTGTGCAAAACAGGCAAAAATCAACCTAAATTAAACCCACAGTCTACCAAGCCAGGCTTCTGAAATTTTTTTTTCTTGTAAATTACTCTTTTCTAACTTTATATTACTCTTATAAATGGTTTTTAGAATAATATTTGTTTATAAAAATATTGTTTCTTAGAAATCTTTAGGAAATACTTGTATCACTCTTTTTTTTTTGTATTGAATATTGAATTTTTTCTTCTTAATATAGTCTATCGTGTTTGTGGTTTATAAGGTTATGTATGCATGTTGAAAAAAGGAAGCCATATATATTAAATTCTTTAAAACACAATAACCTCTTAAACTTATTAAATAAATTTTGATGCTGGCAGGGGATGGAAAACATTTTGTAGGGTAAAAAGCTAATGAAATGGTCTCCACATATACAAATTTAATGGTATAAAGAACGCGTTTCGAACATATAGTAAAACGGATGTAGTGTTCAAAAAGCATTGTTTATAACAATAAATGTGTACATGTGGAGACAATTTCATTAGCTTTTTACCCTACAATGATTAAATACCACATAACAACTGATTGCACTACGTTAGAAAGAAAATATTTTACTCAAGCCTCCTGTAAGAATGGATTCTGTTGCTGTTTCGACATATGCATGAATTACTAATAAGTTAATGTGGTTTTCAGATTGCGTGCTTTTAAATATTTTCAAAATCTTGTTTAATATACTTTTAGATTTTTCTTCTTCTTTCTTTTTTTGTATGAATTATCATAATCAACAGAGCACCATCCTTGGTAGTCAAAGTATCACAGTAGAGCGCTAATCATGACATTGCTAGAAAATGTAGTAGATTCTATCTTCAGAAACATTAATTATTGTAAAACATTGAATGCATGATATTAGATTTTGATTGAAATCTAACATCATTATGTATTACTGAATCCTACTCACATCCAGATGTGGACACTATATTTTTTTTTCACATAAGCAGTACCCCCTGTCATGGAGAATTTATTTGACAGTATGCTACGCTTATAGAAATACATATACGAGTATTACATAATGATTTGTTAAAGTTATATTTAACCATTTTTTTTTGTTATTTTTTGTTACCTTACTATAAGTAAAGTATAGTGATCGTAAAAAAATTCAATCTCGAGATTTTGAAGGAATTACATGTTTTAAGGTCCTAAAAACATGTCGTTTTTAAGTTTTTAAGTCGTTTTATGAAATTTTTTCGTTGATGTTTGTGTGTGTTTGGCCGGGTGGGTGCGTGGGTGGGTGGGTGAGTATGTTAGCATTCCTTGTTGTCACACTACGGTCCAGAATTTTTCATGGATCAAATTGATATTATACACAAAACTGGATTCCACAGTGTAGATGATCTTTATTGTTTGCGAAGAATTATGCATGAGGGTAAAGTCACTTTTTGTCAAAAATCTGTTTTTAGAAAACTTTTTTTCTCTTAAACTGCTAATTCTATAGCTTTGAAATTTTGGTATTACCTTTGAGGTTACAAATGGAATAAACGAAAAATATATTCAGAATTTTAAAACAACTGGAAATATTAATAATTATCTTAAACGATATTTTTTGTTAGATTTTCTGACATTTGTCAGACAAAATAGGAATATTTTCAAGTTTTAAATAGGAAAATTTGTCTTAAATATTCAATGTAGAAGGAGATCAGATTATACTAATAATATTATATGCATCAGTGGTGTGATATACAAAAATAAGCATATATATTGCTTAGTGAATCAGTCACTATCTGTACTACCTCCAAGAATGAAAAACTAATAAACATCTCTCATTTAGACATTTATATTATGTCTAAATGGAGCATTATTTATTATATACCCAAGAAGTATGATACTATGTTTACTTATAGTAAAGTTGAGTGTAAGCCACTTTAGATTTTTTACTATCTTAATACTTACATTAATTTTTAGTATTGATAATTACAGTGGTACCTCTTCATGCGAAAACTTCTTCTTGCGACATTTCATTTTTACGAAACGTTATTCTGGAATAGAAGTGTTTTGACTTACAAACGTTATTTCATCATAAGGAAGGCCAAATTGTCAAGAAGTGTACTTGTTTCCTGAGTTCTCAGACGTAAGCATACTATTGAAATATAGGATTTTCTTTCTTGGAATTTTTGCAAGATCTCAGAATTGTTTGTAACACAGACAGCTTTGTTTTATCGTGTTTTAGAGTGATTCTTTCTAATTGTTTTCGCTTTGGATAACCTCTACTCCTCAGCAAGATCTGGCTATGCCCTTGGACAAGAAGGAATATTTAATTAGATGATAATTAAAACAAGTTGAAAATGAAATGCAAAAAACTATGAAACTTGAAAGTAAAAAAAAAGTGATACCATTTCTGAAGTTAAAAAAAAAGTCTAAAAAATTTTAATTGTTGTGCCTTTCTCAAGCTAGACAAACAATTTTTCACTACAGGGACGAAGAAAGGAAAAATATGACAGAAATAAGAGTAAGTATCGCACATCGTATTCATCGATAACAAGATTTCACATAAACACGTGAAATAACAATCAATGATCAAACCACAATATTGGTAACGGTCTCTTCAAACTTGATACTTTCGTTTCGAGGGTAATAGCCTCTTCTAAGAGGGTTGACAGCTAGCGGATAGTTTTTTACTCTTTCTTACTGTACTCCTTTTTTTCCCCAAACGTATTTTTCTAGACATTAGTCCTTTCCTGCGCTTTAACCCTTTTAAAATACCACTCTTCCCTCCCATTCTTCTCAGCTCCTCACCACATGTTTTCTGCATCTAGCGTTTCAGTTAGGTTTTTGACTCTGACGAAGACCGCTTGTTACGATTGAAATATTTTAGTCTTGTTGTCCCATTTCATATTGTGGTTTGATCTGTGATTGTTATTTCACATGTTTATGTGAAATCTTTATATATATATATATATACGAGTTCGAGATTAACAAAGAGCAACACACAAAGTAGGGAAACACACTTACAGACTCAAATTTTCGGGTAATCCGTCTTCAGGAGAAAAGAGAATGGGAGACCAAGCACGTTGTAGGCGCAACGGCAAGTAACCAACCCGGCAACCGCCAGTGCTGTCAACCGTACCCGGTCTTAAAGTATAAAATTAGGAGAAGATATAAACAGAAGCTCAGATAAGCAGTACTGGTTGGGTAAAACTATAAGTAGGTGAAAAATTATAAACAATATAAGATAAAAACAAACTATAAGAAACAAAAATAATGATAGAGAAAAGAAGAAAAAATAAATAAATAAATAAAAGTAAATACAATACAAAAAACTTGCATTGGTTGTTTTAGTAAATAAAAGATAGAGACTGAATAAAAGGGTAAGTATGGGAAACTAGTTAAGAATAAGAATTTAGAAAAATAAAATAGGATAAAACAAACTAGTAGTAAGTGAAGAAGACAAAATAGATATACACAAAATATACGAAAGAGGAAAAAAGAAATAAGTACTAGAGAATAAAGAATACTGGAAAAAAAGTACAAAAAAAAAATGTACAAAAAATTATCTTTTAAGGTTAAGTCCAGGTGCACTGCGCGCCCGAGCAACCAGATGTGAGCCTCCTCAGAGGCTCTAAGGGTCACGGTATTATCACCAGGGGGAATCTGACGCAGAATCTGCACACTGAAGCAGTCGTTAAAAGACAGACCGTGGGATTTGGCGTGTATGGCGACAGGTAAATTGGAGTTGTTGTTAACGGATGCTCTATGACCGTTCATACGGAGGCTGAGCTTGTTAGAGGACAGTCCTACGTAGAACGCATCACAACGAGTACAGTCCAATTTGTAAACACAATTTTTGGATGTACATGAGCAGTCCTTAGCAACAGGGAAGGACTGGTTATGGGAAGATGGAGTGAAGTGTGAAAGGGGGTTGAGAAGCGGACAGGTCAGGCACCCCGCCTTTCGCAACTCTTAGCGCCCACAGACGGGTGGTTGACGCGCCTGGACGTCAAGTCTCTGTGGGAAAAGAGGTTGCCAAGGTTGGGGGAACGTCTATATGAGAGGCGGGGTTGGCTGGGGAAAATAGTCGACGTGGAGGGAGAAGAGGATAGGATGGGGAACAGATCTTTGATAATGCGTTTGAGTTTGTGTATACCGGGGAAGAAGGTAGTAACAAGGAGGGGATACTCATTCACCGGGGAAGTGGAGACGGAAGGAGAGTTGACGGATAAATTCGCAGGGATCAGTCTTCTTTCCAGTAACGATGGCGGATAACCACGCTCCAGGAACTTGGTTCTGAGGGAGTTGAGGTGCAGGTTCTTCTGCTGGAGTCGGTTGCAAATACGGTGGATTCGGATGGATAAGGATCTGGGGATAGATTTCTTTATGTGGGGAGGGTGACAACTATTAAAGTGGAGGTACTGGTGTGGGTTTGAGGGTTTAGAGTGAACGGAGGTAATGAGGTTGTTGCCCTGGAGGGTAATGTCGATGTCAAGAAAGGTCATAGAGGTGGCTGAAACGTTGTGGGTATAAGAAACAGAAGTGCAGAAAGTTCTAAAATTCAGAAGGAAGGAGTCAAGTTCGGAACTACCGTGGGGCCAGATGAAAAATATTTACATATAATAACCAATTCATACTCGATGCATTTACCTTATTACCATTTTTTATATTATTCACATTTTAAATTCAAAAAAATATTTGTTTCCTACATTTATTTATAATACGTGGGCGAATTGATAAGTCAGTGACTTTTTGAATTTCCCGCGCAGTTACTCTAAATACAACAGTGCTGCCGTCGTCTGTAATCTATTAGTGGAAAACTTTCTAATTATGAGTCAGCTACCACGTGCTGTGGTGTTTGAAAGTCATTCAAAGCAGACAACCTCGTGTATTTTTATATGTAACATAAGAAGGATAAATCGGGATGCGGTCAGTTTCATCCACATCCAATCAAACTCTCATTGCCGACGTTTCGATTATATTCAAAATCTTTTTCAAAGGCCAACAATACAAAGGAAGTTAAGAACTTAAAGATGTACATTTTTAAGATAAACAAATAGTTAAACATTAATTTCTTAATTTCCTTTGTATTGTAGGCCTTTTAAAATGATTTTGAATAAAATCGAAACGTCGGCAATGAGATTTTGATTGGAAGTAGAAGAAACTAACCGCATCCCTATTTATACTTCTTATCTTACATATCTGTGCCATGTATGTTATATGTTATATGAATAATCAAACCACAATAAGAAATGGGAAAAGAAGACTAAGATCTTTCAACCGTAACAAGCGGTCTTCATCAGAGTCAAAATCTCAACTGAAACACTAGATGCAGAAAACATCTGGTGAAGGGTTGAGTAGAGTAGGAGGACAAGTGGTATTTTAAAAGGGTGAAAGTGCAGGAAAGGACTAATGTCCAGAAAGGGATGTTTGGGTAAACAAAGGAGTACAGTAAGAAAGAGTAAAAAACTATCCGCTAGCTCTTAGAAGAGGCTATTGCCCTCGTAACGAAAGTATCAAGTTTGTAAAGACCGTTACTAATGTTTATAATACTTGATTTATTAAATTTAATTAGAGACGATTCAATAATATTTCTTAACAACATTGATTTTTCATAGGTAATAAATTTAACTCCTGTCCAATCAATATGATGATTTTCATTTTTTATATTGTGTTTTGATCATTGATTGTTATTTCACGTGTTTATGTCAAATCTTTATATATGTGAATATATATACATATATATATTGTGAAAAAATATATCAGCAATCAATCATTTTTCAATCTTAAATCAAATTGTTAACCTTTTATAGCTGGAAATCTCTTATAGCTGGAAGTATGAATTTGTTCAAAGGTGCAACAGGATTAATCGTGTTGGTGTTGGTACCACCTGTTTTTAATTGGCAGTTTTTTTTACTAAAATAAGTGTGAAGTAATTTGACGTAAGCAACACATATTTGTATTGTATTTTTTATCTGCTAAATCTGACAAAGTTTATGTTGTGAGGTATAGGATATGAGCCATCTCTCTCAAGAAAATTGCTCTAAAAAATTTATCACTTTTTAAGGAAAAAATGTTTCAAATAGAACTGAATAGATAGAAAAAATGAGATTATCAATTCTTAAGAAACTAGTCAAGTTGTGCTACAGAAGTTCAACAAACTATGTAATTGAACTAGAAGACTTGAATTACATTGTAAAAACAGCCTGGCATTTCGCTTGAAACTCATAAAATAAATTCTCATTTTGGATTTTGTGACTGCTTTTTATTGCAATCTGTAAGAGTTGACTTAATACTAGAAGCATTTCCTTCAAACTAGGTAAAAACCTTGCTACAAATAATAGTTTAGCTTATATTTAAGTATCCTATAATTGTGAAATAATATTTAATGTCCTTAGGTCGGAGAACAAGTTTATTGTTAAAGCTGTATTTGTGATAACACAGGTAATATTGTTATTGCAGGTGTAACAAGTTGGCTCAGTACTCTAATGTATCTGTTTAAGGTCTGTTATAAGACATTAAGAGGATATAAATTAAAAGAAAATGTAATAAAAACCATTGTGCTTTAACGAGCTTCTACAAAACACGCTTTGATAATAATTTCTACACAAGATCAGGTCTTTTGACACTTAATAAAGGAGGCATGTTATTTCATCGTGAAAATACGTAGGAGATGCAATGGTACGTCAAAACTGTCGAGTCAAACCAGAAGAGCAAGGCAAAAGGGAGTGGAAAGGGCGAAACAATGCCATAAAGAAGATGTAGGAAGGCAATAAAGAAAGCAATAAATACAATAGAAGGCCCATTGGAGCCTTTATTACGTCGGACCAGACCTCTCTCTCAGACATACTGACAAATAGCTATGAACTTGTAGCCACCTCTTTCTCTAACCCTCTTAGTTTGATCTTAGATAATTATAGCTAATTGCAACCTTCAAGGGTCTTAAAACACTATCAGCAAAGCTCTCATATCACTTGCTTCAATTAGTCCTGGTCTTCTTATGTGCCACACTAAAACAACTCCTAATCAACTCACTTATACTTCTAACCATAAACTTCAAAAAATATAACCTTCTTTAAACATTACGCTTCAAAAACCCTACAAACTCAAGTACATAAAAGTTAAATATATATGTATTTTCATATTTCATCTTAAATTATATCAAATGACGTAATAATTGAATTTATATACATTTCAGAATTATCGGTATCTATATAAATATTGTGGAACATATCAAACTGCATACTGCAGAATACTCCGTAATTTGCATTAGAATTTTAGGTATTCTTAATGATTTTTCTAACAGTTTTCGATTGCTCAGCCACAGAGACGTGACTTTGAATCCTTTAATTCTTTTTTGTTTTAGTTTTTCCTCGATTTAATATTACTGATGACTGTCAGAAATATTTATTTATATGGAATATTAATAATAATTATAATTTATATTATAAGTATTTATCATATAAATTATAATTATTAAATAATAATATTTAAATTATTATTTCTAATGTATAATATATAGTAATATTTACATTATTATTACAGTACATTACATTATTGCATATTACATTATTATGTATAATTGTAAACAGAAAAACTATCCAAAAGGACAACAAACGTTTCACAGTGAATCACAAACACAGAACTAAGGAACAAACACACTAACGTCTCTAATTTTCGGTTGAACTGTCATCAGGAGAGTTAAGATAGGGACCCTATCTCAACTCGTCTGATGACGGTTCAACCGAAAATTAGAGACAGTAAGTGTGTTTGTTCCTTAGTTCTATCTTTGTGATTCACCCGTGAAACGATTATTATTTATAATTTATATTATATTATAATAATAATATAAATCATTATAAGTCATTTACTATAACTTATATTTATAAATAACGAATTTTTTAAGCTTTTACAGCTTTTATATAAATGCTTATGATGAATAACTCTGACTAATAAACTCATACAGCAGTGTGTATGTACTGTTATAATAGTGGTTATTACCATATTTATGAAGTCATGTTGTTATAAGACTACTTGTTAAACTGTGAAAAATGAATTATTTCTGATTTTACTCAACGTCACGCAGAATTTTAAATCAACATTTAACACTACTTGTCACTAGATACTTTCTCGATCTAAAATGTTATTAGATAGCTCATTTGCTGTTTTTTTTTTTCTCCAGAACAACTTGCACTAACACAAACGTGGTTTTGTAAACAAAATCTAAACAGTCTGAAATCAAATTAATTATTTCATTTCCATTCTATGATAGGCAATTATATAGATTTAAATTTTACAATTCCATCTTCAAGTATATCTGCAGTTGGTTATCTGTCTATGCTTAGCCTAAATAAACTTAGAACAATAAGAAAAAACTTTCTCATTTCTCTACAGAAGGTCAATTAGAAAAATAAACATTACGATATGTATTTAGCTCCTTCTTATTTACTAAAGCAGAACTTTTGGAATTTTTCTATGAGTTTTGTCGGTTTGAATCAATGTTTTAATATTATCTATATTGTAATACTTTTTATGTAATATCCATAATAACTTAACAACAACCTGTTAATTCTATTTCCAGAATAGTTTCCTACTCTACTTTTTTTTTATTTTAAAGGACCATTTTTCCTATGATAACAATGAATATATATTATATGTCAACAAAAATGGCAGAATCTCATCAATTTTTATCAAAATTGTTTGGAAAGCTTTTCAAAAACAACAAAAAAAATTTTAGCGTCAACAGTTCTGTTCTCAAGGTTAACAGTAATTGGAATATGAGATTTAATTATTATATTTTTTTTTTTTTAATTTTTTTATATTGTTTTATTATATTACTACTAATATAATAGTAGTAATACCCCTTTAGAGGGGTAGCAAGTAATACTGATCCATGATTGATAAAAGAGAGGAAAGAGCAACTCCATACTTTTTTTAAATTCAAGCACACACACACACACACACGCATATATATATATATATATATATGGATTAATTTACCACAATGAAAACAATTTTTTAAAAAATTGTTTTCATTGTGGTAAATTAATCCATCTATTATATCAAGTGTTATTTTGATTATTATTCATATATATATATAATATATATATATATATATATATATATATATATATATATATAATTAAAGTTATCATAAGAAAACAAAAAAAGATTAACACTTACTATTATCGATCATTTTGGCTATCACGCCGTCCTCAGGAAAGGTAGGAAAAGGAAAAGGAACACAGGAGCGGAGACGTTAACTGTCCACCGACCGACTTTTATATATTTATATATATAGTTCACAAAGAAAAGAGAAAAACAAATAAAAACACACACAAAAAAGACTCACAACGATATTTGTTTGGACATTCATCGTCATCAGGCAGAAGTAGTTCCTTTGAGAAGCAGAACCCAACTCAAAGCCTACTCAAAGGGACTACTTCTGCCTGATGACGACGAATGTCGAAATATCGTTGTGAGTCCTTTTTTTGTGTGTTTTTCTCTTTCCTTTGTAAACCAGTAGTCCTGTTGGATGTTTAAAGTTCATATATATATATATATATATATATATAACTTTAAAATATATATATATTATAATTTAAACATATATATATATTAATATATATATATATATATATATATATATATATATATAGGTGTGTTATCTAATCGGAATTCGGTCAAATTTTCTAGGTTAAAAAATCAAACTCTCATTGTTTGATCAATGAGATCATTTGATGATCATTTCATCAAAATGAGAGTCTGATTTTTGAACCTAGAAAATTTGACCGAATCCCGATTAGATAACACACCTATTCTATCAAACGGTCGATATATTATTGGATCTGTTGTATATATATACATATATATATCAGCTCAAAAACGAAGAGAAGCATTCATGGGATAGACTATTTATTTGTTTGAAGCTTGGGATAAACTATTTATCCCAGATCACGAAGGTTTGCGTTCCGTCCTTCGACGTGGGGAGATCTCTTTCACTTCGTCCTCTCTTTTAGTCTACTCCTGATGACGAACAACAGTTCGAAATATTGAATTCTGTATGTGTTCTTTTTATTCTTTTTTCTGTGTCTTGCTTTGTGTAATTTAAAGTTTTATAGTCCTTGTGGACCGTTTTTATGTTTAGTTTTTATGTATATGTATATATATACAAACATAATGGACAAAATGGACATCAAAACGTGTACTTATGTCAAAAACTCAATATCGAAATTGTCGAAAAACAATACGTCACTCCTCTTTAAATAACAAAAAATACTGTGTGAAAGTGAAATGAGTAGAAGTTAATTATAAAGAAACATACATCACCATGAAATGGTTTTGCCTATCAGCGATAATTGAAATAGTGATTTCTAAAGCGAAGGATTAGAAAAGTCATTACTTTTGCTGATTTCAACCTCAATAGGTGTCACTAATCAGTCAAATTATTTTCTGAGGGTTGAATAGAGGTTGGCGAGAAAATATAATGGAGTGTGTAATGGGGAGGCCTGAGGGAGTGATTGATTATTGATTGGGCACGGACACAGCTAATGGCATATACAATTCCAAAACCACCCACAACCTCTGACATCCTCTCATTCCCTACACATAATTTAATTTTCAATATTTCTCTTTTCTAATAATTTTTTTTTTCATTTATTTACACAGGGTCAACAATTGTTTGCTGTAGAAAGCATTAATTTCCGAAATGACTGAACAACTTATTGAGGACAAATTAAAACTGCCTCAGGGATAAAAGGTATTAACTCTAATCCACTCATGACAAAGTGTTGAGTATAAATGTTTTCATTTAGCCTCATCAACTGCAAATTAAAATTAGGTCTGAAATAAAAATTGAAATCCAAGACTCAGTAATAGGTTTTTGTGATAGAATTTTATACTGATACTTTATTTTCCGGTTGAGTAGACAAGTTCTTTTGGTTGAAATATCCAAGTTCCATTTTTCAATTTCTTGTTCTGGTTTAGACGTTGATATATACTTGTGTATACTCGTGTTGAATACCCTTATTCTCTTAGATCACTAAAGTTGGGCGTGACTGATGCTTGGATGAACTACAGCACGAGTTATATGTAAATAAATGTGTATGATCAAACCACAATAAGAAATGGGAAAACACGACTAAGATCATTCAACCGTAAAAAGCGGTCTTCGTCAGAGTCAAAAACCCAACTAGTTGGTTGGGTTTTTGGGTTGTTGAGTTTTTGTCTCTGACGAAGATTGCTTGTTACGGTTGAAAGATCTTAGTCTTGTTTTCCCATTTCTTATTGTGGTTTGATCATTGATTGTTATTTCACGTGTCTATGCAAAATCTTTTTATCGATAATATATACGAGTATGTGTGTATACATGAATCAAAATGACGTACAAAATATTCGTAGTTCTACCATTAAAAGTAGTCTTCTATCTACTGAGAATAATTGATCAACTGATATTACAGTAGCGTTATTAAATTGGTTCTTGCCGATGACCTTTAGTGTTAATGTAGTTTAGAGCCAGTTAAACGAGGAGTTAATAGAGTTTAAGAAGATTGAAGTATTGCAGGGCATCAAGAAGTATAACATTATTTTTACGTCAGCTATAGCCAAAATTCTGATATGATTTCGTTGATTCACTCATAGTAAAAAATATGGATGATATTTAGGTAAACCGAAACAGCTTACCTATAGTTAAGTTAAAATTATATGACACTACGTAAGAAAGAATGGACAATTGCTTTTATTTCCGTTCGTAGTATGCATATATAGTTTCTATTTGATATGGAAAAGTAAAAGAGAGTTATGGGTGCGACAGATTGCCGAAAAGCTTGAGTGGCTCGTGGTGAAGGCCATCCAACCATCAGTAACGCCCAACATTAGTGACCTAGTCAGTCACTTTAGTGGCTAAAGTTACAGTACATATGAGTGCGACAGATTACCGAAAAGCTTGAGTGGCTCATGGTGTAGGCCATTCAAGCATCAGTGGCGCCCAACTTTAGTTACCTAGTCTGTCACTTTAGTGACTAAAGTCATAGTACATATGAGTGTGACAGATTGTTAAAAAGCTCCATTAGCTCGTGGTGTAGGCCATCCAAGCATCAGTAACGCCCAACTTTAGTGACCTAGCTAAAGTCACTCTACATATGAGTGTGACAGATTACCGAAAATCTCGATTGGCTCATGGTGTAGGCCATCCAAGCATCAGTAACGCCCAACTTTAGTGACCTAGCTAAAGTCACACTACATATGAGTGTGACAGATTACCTAAAATCTCTATTGGATCATAGTGTAGGCCATCCAAGCATCAGTAACGCCCAACTGTAGTGACCTAGCAGGATAAGTGTACTCAACACGTATAGCCGCTGTTATTTGTTTATGATTAGTACAAAAAAGTCTATACATGACATATATAATATAATAACAACACAAAAGTGATGTTTTTCAACAATTCTCTTTCTTTTAAGTGATGCTACAGATTAACGTACTTCATCGTTTTCACATGCTGCAATCGCATAGGTCTGTTTCAACACTGTAGATTAGTTCGTGTTTTTAAAGGCTGAATTTTCTTTTTCACTTTTAGTTCACGTTTGTGGGAGTAGATTAGATATTGGTATAAACGTGATTTTGGTGGTTTGCTCCTTCCTACCATTCTACCAAAATAAAACCAACGAATTGAACGAACTCTCCTTAAAAGTATGATTGAACCATTTACAATTATACACCTCTAAACTATTGTAAATTCAAGATTTAATGATATAGTATAATAAATGATACAACGTTGATTTACTGCTGGTATAGCGTAATAAATGGGGAATTACATTTATAGCACTGATCTATAGTAGAGTGTGCATCTTTAGTATTGTCTGTATTATGATTTCATCTGTAAAGGATGGTGCTAAAAGAATATAGAACGAATCAATGACCAACTTCAGCAGGAGTTGCATATAATCCAACTAATCTTTCAAAAGTGTGTTTGTGTCATCTAGATCTATTTAAGAACAGAATTAAATAATTTATTATGTTTAAATAGTTTTAATTGCATTATTTATCTTGCAGATTATTTACTGTGTTTGAGGCAGTCCTTTTATATGATAAATAGAACTAAAAATATCAGAAATTGTGAAAATCTATTCTAAACGTCCTATAAATTGATTATATTTGATGGTATTATGCATTTTTTTCTTCAGAACCTCAGTCAATCTTATCTGAGACTTGGGAAATCTACAACAATCATGTATAAAATCCTCAGCTACTCGAGTAAGGGAGTCTATCCAAGTTATTCACCAATTCCTTAATGTTACTTCAGAAAAGAATGCGTGTGACTGGTGAGATAATACAATGAGAATATCCTGAGGAAACACTGACAAAATGATTTGAAAACTTCCTTATATTTAGTATTATTTTATAGAAATACGTTGGTACAACTCCTAGGTGTTCTGACCAATACTTTATTATTTTAAACCTTCAATTTTACTCATCAGAATTTTGGTTTAGCTACTAACAAATAACGCAAATATACCCAAAACTAAGAGAAATTTTTCAGTAAAAAAACAATCATATATTACTACATTTTGCATTCGCATAAAAATTAAAAAATTATGTAACATTTAAACAATATTTTTAATAATTGCGCAATAAATTATTTATAAAAATTATTAAGAGTAATATCTTTTCAAAAAAAAAAACAGATATTTGTTTGCTTAAAGGTAAGTGGAAGAATCTAATTATAAAAACTTGAATTAAAAAAAAGAGAGTCGAACCAAGTCTAATAAGATGGGAGGGCAGAAAGATAATGTATTATTTTAAACCTTCAATTTTACTCATCAGAATTTTGGTTTAGCTATCAACAAGTAACACAAATATACCCAAAACTAAGAGAAATTTTTCAGTAAAAAAACAATCATATATTACTACATTTTGCATTTGCATAAAAATAAAAAATTATGTAACATTTAAACAATATTTTTAATAATTGCGCAATAAATTATTTATAAAAATTATTAAGAGTAATATCTTTTCAAAAAAAAAAAAAAAACAGATATTTGTTTGCTTAAAGGTAAGTGGAAGAATCTAATTATAAAAATTTGAATTAAAAAAAAAAGAGTCGAAGCAAGTCTAATAAGATGGGAGGGCAGAAAGATAATTAAAAAACAAAGTAAAAACTGTAGTTTAATTTGTTTTAAGGAGAGCTGAGGATTACTTACTGTTGAAAGCGTTTCAAAGTTCCATTACTTCACCATTTCGAGCTGTTTCACCCATAATTCATCATGCTAATTATTAACAGAAACATGAACTTGCTGTTATCAGTCTCTTATCACTTTAAGCTTTATTATTATAGATCAGGAATGAGTAATCTATTTTACCTATCATTTAAAAATCTGATATGAAAAAAATTGAATTTTAATAGTGTAATGCTCGAATCAATACTTGTCACTTGAGTTGTAATTCCTTTTTTTCATCATCATTAACATTTTAAACTCTCAGGTATAATAAAAGGTGGCCCAAAAGTCACTTACAATTAAAAAAAAATGCATAACTCTTTTGTTTCTGATTATTTTTCTTATATTTTTTCAGAGCATTTAGAACTACCCTTCCGACATTATTATGAACAAATATAGCACCGAGGAACGAATCCTCATTGTACAGTGGTACTTTGAGTCACATGGTTAAAATTCAGAAACCCAGCGTTGTTACCGTCGACATTTTAATACCAGGAATGCCCCAAGCGTAAATGCCATTAAAGAAAGGGTGTATAGGAATAAACCTCGGACAATAAACGACTTAAAACGTAATATCGAAGATCAAATAAGAGACATAAGCCCGAAAAAGCTTTCAAATGTTATGCAAAGTGTGTTGGATAGGGCTATTCAGTGCGAAACCGAAAATGGTGGACATTTAAAAAACATTATTGTTAAAAATTAGGTAAATTTTACTTCCCTATTTTAATTAGTGATAAATTTAAGTGTAAGTGAATAATTATAACCATATATATTTCCAAAAATATCGGAAGGATCAGTTTACCTACTGCTAAAATTTGGTGAGTATAACTTATGAATTACAGGAGCTATTGAACATTTAAAACTGTCAGTGACTTTTGGGCCACCTGTTAGTTTATTTTTTCTTATTACCATTTCTTCTTAAACTTAATTGCATTTTAGTACAAAATGATACATTCATTTTTACACTATACTGTTTCTTTTGAACTTTCACGTTATGGTATTCATATAATTATTGTAATAGTATTATTAATATTGTCTTTTTAATTGTTGGTCTATGAAAAATGTCTTGAACGTTAACTTTTAAACTTTAATTTTTATTACGAAAAACTGATTATATATGGTAAGTAAGAGTGATTGGTTATATGGTTAACTAAGAACTTATATGTGTAGTATTTCACATTTATTGCTGTTCATTTGTAATTTTCCATCCATATTTTTTTATTTATAGTAAATAAAAACAATGTTTATTTTTTAATAAGTAAAGTATTTGATAATTTAATTTTAACCAAATTCATTCACTTGAAAATTATTTTAAATATTCTACCCATTTTCTTAAAGAAATCTAATTATACAGGTAACATAAAGTGAAAGTTCAGGAGAAATAGTATATTGCAAAAATGAATATCATATAGTAAAATGAGTATCTATAGTAAACTGTAATTAAGTTTATGAAAGAATGAAGCATTGGATGAAATAACAAAACTAATAAACTGTTATACAAATATATATATATATATATATATATATATAGTCCAGTTCTCACGGACTCAGTTTTAATGACTGTTTCCGTGTACAGGTCCTGAGGCAGATTGATCAGACTAATTCGAAAGTTACTCTGAGAGCTTCAGAAGAAGCACTTATTAGTCTTCTGGGCGGTAGATCAACTCCTGGGCTTAACCTCAATCGTTGATTTTTTTTTTTTTTTTTAATAGTTGTTATCAGCTTTTAATTTTATTTTAGTTAAAGGTTTTCATTTTTTCATTTTTATTTGGCTTTTATCTCTCTATCTTCCCTGTCTACCTTTCTTCCGAAAGTTGGCTGCACTGTTTGAGTGCTTCAGTTCGTACGCCAAGTCAGTCGTTATCAGCCTTTGGAGCGATTCACTTCTTTTCCTGAAGACGAGGACATCGAAATATAGTAGTGAGTTCAGTGATTTCCTTTCTATGTGTTCTTTTTAAATTTTAGTTTATATATATATATATATATATTGGTATACTTTGGGAGCAGACCTTCTTTTAAACATATATCATTAAATAACTTGCCAACTTTAAGTTTAGTATTTTTTTTACATACTTTTTCGAGTTTTCTTCTTTTATTCCTCCATCTCTTTTTTATCTATTTTATATGGTACCGGAGAGATGGAGGAATAAAATAAGAAAACTCTAGAAAGTATGTAAGAAACATACTAAACTTAAAGTTGGCAAGTATATATATACATATATATCATATTAATGATATATATGTATATATATACATGAATAATAATCAAAATAACACTTGATATAATAGATAGATTAATTTACTACAATGAAAATAATTTGGAAACAATGCTCTAAGGCCTTTCGTTAACACATTGTCAGAGAGCAAGTGAGAGACTTGCTCTCTGACAATGTGTTAACGAAAGGCCTTAGAGCATTGTTTCCAAATTATTTTCATTGTGGTAAATTAATTCTTATATATATATATAATAAAAGTTTTATAATCACCATTAATTTGTGGTTATTAATTAAAACAGAAATAAAATATTTTCTATAAATAGTGCAAAAAAATTAAAGAACCATTGCCTCTATAAGAAAGTTTGAATGAGCGATAAAAATTCGTGAAGATATAAACTGCAAAGAGGATGAAATGAATGTATGTGACGGCATTTTCAGAGCCGTTAAGCCGGATTGTATGTATATTGGTGCTTGCTATAACAAGGAAATGTCTGGCGATAAAACTCCTTAAGATCATTTCGTTCAAGTATTCCCGTTAGAGCTTGCATCATTGAGGTGCCTTCAGATAGAGCGTTCAGTTAGTCCAATGACATAACAAAAACAAGCGGAATAAATTTTCTTTTTTTTTTCTTATATTTACATTTAGGTAATCTAAGGTAAGGTAATCTAAGGTAATCTAGGTAATTATAATCAGATATTTAATGATGTGTCTGATATATTCAACTAGTAGCAATTGAAAAACTTATGCCAGTATTAGGATGTTAAGGTATCCCAATGGCAAGGGTAGAGCCCTCAATACTTGTAGGGCTCTACAAGTTCAATACCCACTCTGGCCCGCTCTTATTCTCTTATGGCACACGAATGATATTTTATTGGAGTTGTGGTATGTGTGTCTTACATGTATAGTAACATAACCTTTATTAGTAGTGTTTATATACAAAAATATTTCACATAAACACGTGAAATAACAACCAATGATCAAAGAATTAGAGTCCAGTGGTATTTGTGAAATTCCCTGCAAAAATTTCCATAAAATTTATATTGGTCAAACTGGTAAATCTTTAAAGACAAGTATAAAAAAACACCAATACAACATAAGTAGACATGAAAAAAGTAGCGCCTTATTCTTGCATGTAAACAATGAAAATCGTCATATTGATTGGACAAGAGCTAAATTTATTACCATGAAAAATCGATGTTGTTAAGAAATATTATTGAATTTATCTAATTAAACTGAATAGATAAAATATTATAAACATTAGTAACAGTCTCTTCAAACTTGATACTTTAGTTACGAGGGCAATAGCCTCTTCTAAGAGAGTTGACAGCTAGCGGATAGTTTTTTACTCTTTCTTATTGTACTCCTTTGTTTCCCCAAACATCCCTTTCTGGATATTTGTCCTTTCCTGCGCTTTCACCCTTTTAATATACCACTCTTTCCTCCCACTCTTCTCAACCCCTCACCAGATGTGTCGTGCATCGAGTGTTTCAGTTTGGCTTGTGACTATGACGAAGACCGCTTGTTACGGTTGAAAGATCTTAGTCTTGTTTTCGCATTTTATATTGTGGTTTGATCATTGTACATATATATATGGAAATTAGTATTTAACCATGTTATGACTTGCAAGAGTGAAGATATTCTCGACCTCAATATCTTTTACAAAACTAAGAGAACGAAGAATCTCCTAATTTGAAACAGACCTCTACTTACTACAAATGATCTGCAACGTAGTTACCTGGTGTACCAGTGCATATGAACTACAGGGAGCTATTCAACCCTGCCATCAAGGTACATTGGGATGACTACGACCAGACTATCTATAAGCCTGACCATGCACCTTGCCAAGGGGGCCCTTAAAAATCAGTCAGTGGAGGTCCATGGCACGGCACTTACGAGACAGACATTAGTTGAGGGGACTACTATTTTAGATTGTAATAGTTATGCAAAGAAATTGCGAATCCTCGAAGCTCTTTACACAAAGGATAAAGGTCCAAATTTTAATATTCAAAATAGTGATTTTTCTATCATTCCTAGTTTAAATAGACAATAGATTTAAATTTGTTAATGGAGTGGAAGTTAGCAGGTAGTTGAGTTGATTCTCTATGGCCGGGTCATATTTTATGACCCTAACTACATTCGCTAACGGCTACTCCTTTCCCACTCACTCCACCTCTCCCCCCACCCCGACAATCCCACCATTTATGCCTTCAGTTGTCAATGGAACTTGGACCTAATAGTATTTGTAATTTTCTTTGTTTAGTTTATTTATTTAATTGATGTTTATTTATGTATTAAACCTGTTGATGACATATGAATGTTGAAAGCATTTCATTAGTGTATGTTGAATATACATTTAGATCATGTTATTAAATTTTTTCGTTCATTAGACCTATTTACTTGGAAATGTCATTGGCGAACCTGAATTATAGTTTACCTATTACAATAAGGTAAATAACCAGGAGGTTAGAATCTGTTAACAAAAAGGTCGTGAATGCAGAAACTGCGATCATTTTCAATATATATATATATATATATATATAATATATATATATATATATATATATATATATATAAAGCTTTCACATAAACACGTGAAATAACAATCAATGATCAAACCACAATAAGAAATGGGAAAACAAGACTAAGATCTTTCAACCGTAACAAGCGGTCTTTTTTTTTTTTAACTGAGTTGGGTTTTTGACTCTGACGAAGACCGCTTGTTACGGTTGAAAGATCTTAGTCTTGTTTTCCCATTTCTCATTGTGGTTTGATTATATATATTTATATATATTATATATATATATATATATATATATATATATATATATAATATATATATTAGTGTATATTGGCAGCAGATTCTCTTGTAAACATATTTTATTAAAGTAGACCGCAGCTTCCGCATTTACGACTTTTTTGCTCGTTTTTTCTAGTTTTCTTACTAGTTTTTTCTGGTAGGGAGTGATTTCATGGAAAGAATTAGAGTCTTCCTGCGGGACTCTTCGCTCTTTACACCTCCTGATGACGACGATGGTCGAAATATCGATGTGAGTTATGTCTGTGTCTTTCTGTGTATTTCCTTCGTTTTGAATTTATTATATATATATATATATATATTATTAAAATATATATATTTTTTAATAATGTTATTAATTCTATAATATGTACTTTTATCCCACTAAAATTAAAATAAGTGAATAAGGTAATCTAAATAAATAATGTTTGGTTTTTTTTTAATGATGATACTTGAACAGCAAAAAGTAAAAGCTACATGGAATAAATGAATAAAATTCGTGGAACTTAATTTTATGTGAGAGAGGCCGGAACAGCTGTGTGTGCCTCTCTAATGGCCATCCCAGTTGTTCGTTTTTTTTTTCTTGTTCCCCAACCCATACAAACAAGTAAAATTTTTACAGAACCACTTTTTTGTTTTACCAATATCTAGCAGAGTTTTTAAAGTAGGGGAAAATTAGATTATTTGACTTTTTCGTTCCAACAAAAAGAACGACTTGTTTAAAAGCGGCAGTTAAATCTGTTCCTGCATTGTAAAAACTTCATTCCTTTTTTTTTTAAGCTAGAATTTAATTTGCAATTAGCTTTAGTATGAGCTTGATTTTTACACAGCCTCTTAGTTGGCTGACAGGTTCATGATTTTTTTTTTCTGTTGATATTTCATTTACTTCAGAGACGGCAAAATCCCCTGTCATCTTTGGTAAATCCCTTCTTAGCTTTCATTTTTCTCCATTCTGTCATCCCTGTTATCCCAATTAATTACAGTCTGGTTCCTAATTTAATTTCAATATTATTATTTTGTTGTCATATACTTTTTATTTTATATGTAATTTTTATACATATTACTCAGAAATATTTATTTTTCACAACCTATTTTATGTAAAATAAAACGAACTCACGAAAAAATCCTATGTATTTGACATACAATACCACAACATTGTCTTGATATAATTCACTTATATGTTTTTTTTTCGACGTAGGATGTGGAAAAATCTGTTCATCAGATCCCTTAGCAAGACGTCTTGCTTAGGGTATGTGGGGTTGGGGGTCCCGACCCACTAAAAAACCACATCCTATTTCCTGGCAATACCCGACACGGAAACCGTTTAGGAGCATCTTTTGAACTATGGTCTCTGGAGTGACCTCACCCAGTGATGCTATTAATTCCTGGCGCAGCACTCCCCATTTAGCACAGAAGAAGAAGGTATGTTCTGCATCGTCGTTTTCCCTCGAGCTACAGTGCTTACATTGAGGGCTATCAACTTTACCCATCCTATGTAGATATTTCTCGAAGTTCCCATGGCCAGTCAGCATCTGAGTTAAGTAGAATCTAATCTCCTCATGCTTCCGGCCCAACCATTTGGGGAGGTGGTTAAACATAAACACTTATATGTTTATATACTCAAAAATTATAGTATTACTTCAGAACACCATTTTTATAGAGATGACACTATAATTTTTAATATAATATCACAGTTGCATTTATTTGTTATGATCATTATATTTTTAATATTTTATTTTCAAAGTTGATTCTTCTAGGACTTTATAAATGTTAAGGATTGTACAATGAGACAAATTGGTAGATCATTTATGATTTGGGGTGCATTCAAGTCATGAATCTTCACACTATTTGAGAGCCGGTATATTCAAGTTCGTAACTACCTATAGGAGAAAATGATCTACTATATATTCTAGAATATCAAAAAATTATAAAAATACTATATATTATAAGAAAGAACTCACGAAAAAATCGTATATATTTGACATACAAGACTACAATGTTTTCTTGATATAATTCACTTTATATGTTTATATACTCAAAAATCATAGAGTCACTGATTGACTCTACTTTTTTTATTATAAGAGGATATAAGTAAAAAAATTCTTGATATAGTATATACTTGGTTTCAAATCATAAATCAATTAAAATCATATTCCACAACTGCTTACATATGGTAAAAAAAAAATGACAACAAAAACCTGTCACTTTATTTAAATTGCTTCTATCAAACGTGTTATGGAAACGATTCATAGAAGTGGATATAAAACAGTGTGCACATCCATCACTCACAAATAGAATTGGCGAGACCCTGGGGAGACAGCTGGAACTCCCCAGGGGGCTTCGGCACACACCATTGAGCACGTGTCACATAAGAGTTCTAATAAATTAGCAGGCCAGATAAATAAACTGCATCATAAATGCCAAAGCAAAAATACAGCTTGTAAAAACATGTACATCTCTTAATTAAAGATATTATATTTATCAAATATATTTAGTAGAAATATTGAATTAATTTAATATTTTTCAAACAATAACATGCATAAGGTTATAAAATAAAAATTATGATATAATATTTTAGAATCCTTTTCTATGAATTTTACTATTTTTATGCTTTTTATATCAATACATTAATTAAAAAAATACCTAACTTAAATAATAATTCTTATTGGAAAACCTACCTTCGCTAATTGTATTATACCAATTCAATTTATTTATGCTATATAATATATAATATATAAACTTAAACCTATATTAAGAACAAAATCTCTTACCATTTATGACTTTAACAGAGTTAGGCATAAATATAAAACAGCATATGGAAAATATTTCCACATAGTTGTTGAAGAAATCAACGATAAAATTGTGCAAAAATGAAGCAACAAAATTGAAACTGTTACACAGAAATTTGCATATATCATTACACAACGCTTTCTTATACCGCGTAAATGAGGCATGCATGTCCAAATAGACTGGTTCTTTTAGTTTTAGATTTTGAATGGTTTTTGGGGACTATGTCTAAAAATCATGAAAGAGACTGATTACAGTCAGATGCTTCAATATTATTTTATCATGTTTTTTTTTATCCATGAAGGAATATTATCATATTAATTATAATAACAATTACAAATAATCTAGTTTTGTTAAATATTGTATGTTATAAAATTCCATAGTACTGTTAATGAAATGTAACCGTATTATTTTTTTCTTATTCATTGTGTTTCCTGATTAGTGGTCTTTTTGACGAATAACAAGTTCACTTAAGCCTCTTCATATTTCTGCACAAAGCCTCTTAAAAGAGCTAAAATAAAGCAAAATCTTTGAAATGAGTGCGGTAAAATCACCCTTTTCTTCTTGCAACTTGCCCTCGTTATATTTTTTTTTTCTCTTGTTAGATCAACGTTTCAAGTTAAATTGAAAGAAAAAGTACTTTATGTACAGAGTTTGCAATCTTGTGGATTTCACTTAAATTTGTTTAAACTTAACAGTACTTATTACAGTTTTCTTCTTTGAAAAGTTCATTGGTATTTCTTGAAATTCTTCAATGCAATTTTTCATTATATTATATCGGATTAAGGTATTAAAAAAAATTAATATTAATGTTACCATTGTAACATTAATATTTAAGTTAAGTTTAAATTTATTAATTTATTAGTTAATAAATTACATTAATTTATAAGTTAAGTATTTTTAATGGCAATTACTGGTAATTTCTCAGTTAGAAAATATAACTAAATCATATTTCAATCTCTAATTTTGACTGACTGCTTCGAATCAAGGTATCACACTTTATCGCACTTCTTAAAATCAACAGAGTTGCTATAAGTTTCTGCAATTCAGATCTTAGCGTCATTATGTAATTACCCTTAAAACCCTCAGCTGTAGAACTGATACTAACATTCATGGTAAGAATAATTGGTAATAAATGGTAATGGCATACCATATCATGGTAATAAATGGTGTTGGGCAAGACCCTCTTTCCAACATTTGTCAGGTATAAATAATTCGGTAGCAAATTTGACGAAGTTGGATCAATAAATGGCAACATGGAAACCCTGCTGAATAAGGATTTTGGTTATGACAATGCAATATAATTTCCTTTCTTATCCAATTCAAAAATGAAAAATGCAATTTTATGCATAATTGTCCATTTCAATTTTTAACTTTGATATTTATGTACTTCCTAGGCTCTCATTAGTACCATCTCTTGTGAGGTCTACATAATACACACAGAAGTTTGCCTGTCCTAGAAGTTTTAGTGAATTTAAATCCTAACGGATGCAGCATAGAAGTGTACTGTAAACCCACTAACCCAGGATTGTGCTATAATTTAGGAAACTAATGTACAGATAGATACTAGCGTTCAACCTTAGAAGTTTATATTAGAAGTGTTTTAATTCATTTTTTTATGAAATAGAGTTCATTAAGGAGCTAGAGAAGGTAATCGGGTTGTAGAATATTTGAATGAGTAAGCTCAAAAAAACTTTGAAGAATAGAACCGACTTCCTAAAATTGAGATGTTCATGAAAAGAGCCAAGTCTGTCAGCTTTATAGAAATATATACACAGCTAGTATGGGCAAATTGAACAAACTCTGAACCAAATCATAAGTTTTGCACTACAACTAACGAAGTGCACAAGTATAACTTGATGATTTACTATAAATATACCAAGACTGAAGTTTTTTTTTGTTGATTTATATCAAAATATGTAACTCTTATAAACGTTATTTGATATGCAATTCAGAAAATCTTGCAGCTATTCCATCAGCATTCGTATATCATAGTGACAACCACAAAGCTTTAGAAATATAAGTTTTCATCACTTGAGTAGTACAGTTAAACAGATTAAGTTAATAAAGCACGGCTCTTTAAAGAGATCGTGCTTCAAAGAACTATCCTTCACCTAATATGTGAATCTACACATATGTGAAATTTTTGTAGCATTACATATCCTATTGGAAAAATTTTCTTTAATTGCAACATTTTATACATTTTATTGTTATTTTGTCTATTTACAGCAGTAAAAGTACATGTTATGAAAACATTTTTTGATTGGTACTTAATATACAAAAGAGTACAATAAATGTACACATTATTCTTGAGAGTTAAATCTTTAAGTAACTGCTGAAAATTCAGAATAAATGCACGTTTAATCAAATCAAATTGAGTTATTGAGAATATTAAAATATTGAGAATACATAAATTTAAATTTGATTGGCATTGATTAAACGGTTGAATGGAAATCAAAAATAAGACATTAATTGAAAGTGTTGTACTATTAAAGAAGCTTTAAATGCTTTTATCGCCTTTATTAAAATAGCAAAAAAATTCATGTTTATCTTTTAAATTCATTTCTCATCTTTTTACCTACGCTCGTTTTTCATATTTTGTCCTAACAGAAAATGATGAAAATTCTTCTAAGAATCTTAATAGAACTTGTGCAAAATTGAATCCTTATAATATAGTTATTAAAAATGATCTCACAAGGAAGAATTTGATATATTTTATGGTGAAATTTTTAATACTGCTGAAAAATTCTAAATAACATGTAAGTCTGAAACAAATATCAATATTGCTATAACTTAAATAGAAATGAGCTGAAATCGTTATCTAAAACCAGGTAAGCAGAAAGAGGATTAATTAGTTTCAGAGTACATTTTCAACTAAACAAGAAACCCCATTATTATATCTAATTGCCAATGTCCACTGTCAAATTAGAAGACTGATTCACCCATTAGGAGATTTTGCATCTCTTGAAAACACATTCTACTTTGGTAATTCTCTCTTGAATTGTTCCAGTAACATTTACTTAAAAGTTCATATCAAAGCTATTTATTTATCATTATTACTTTCTCACTGGTATCCTTTGAAAATGAATTGGCTGAGGAAACCCTAGATATTCCCTTTTTTTAAATTACTATTATTATAAAGACAATGAATTTAGATATAATAGTTGTAACTCAATGGTTTAAGTAATTCAACACATTAAATAATTAAGTATATTGATGTGATTCAAAATATAACATAAGTAATAAATAACAAAAAATATCAGAAAAACTTATCGACAAATGTAAATAAGTTATTTATAATTCATGAATAATAAGTTTTGTTTTGTTTGTCACTCTTCGTTTATCTGAAAACTATTCCATTGACCCTCCTTCATTCTTATTGTCTCTTCCTCTCTCTTTTTCTCTCTGTTTCTCTCCCATCAGTCATTTTCTGACAGTGACCATTATGACAAAAAAGTGGGTTAACATAAAAAATCCTAACACCTTTAAATTGTTTTATGTCAATCAAATCCACTACATTGGAATGTTCTTTGTGAGAGAGGTATTAAAATTTTATTAGGTTCAAATTATTGAAACAAATATCATAGCAGTATATTTTTTATACAATTTGGCTATATATTACTTTTTTTCTCATCTCTTTCTACTTTTTGTTATTTTTGTTATTTTAGCTTATCATTATATTATACTTTCATTTATTTACTCAATTCACAATTCACACTCAATTTATTTCTCATACTTATTTCACAGTTTATTTTTTTAATTATTTTTATTTTTTCTTACTTTTGTTTCTCTAATTTTGTTTCTTTTGTGTTTCTGTATGTGTGTGTGTATGGTACTATGATTGTACTCAATCTCGTTAGTATATGGCTTGTTTTTTTCAAATTATGAAAATTAACTCCTCATAAGGATATTGAAATACTGGTATCAGTCTGTTAAAGTTGTTTTTAATTTTGTTGATATATACGTTTCTCTACTCTCTATATCAATAATATTAATACATTATGTAGTATTTTGTTTTCAATTTTGAATATTTAAATTTTGAAATAAATTTTAGGCTTTTATAGAGACAAGATAATAATAACGGGGGGAATATGGGAGAGATGGAACACACAAGATCTCCTGTCTTTTCCTTTGGCTACAACAGTAATGCCGGTACATAGCAATATTTCATATTATGACAACTTGGTTCTCTTACATCTAAGCCATAAACCTGTCCAATCAAAAGCCCTATTAAATAACTTTACGACTCTAATAAAATTTACATTGGTCTTGTAAGCAAGGCTTTGTTGAGTAGAGGTTTTAGCAGGCACATATCTCAAGATGTTTATTGCTCGTACGCACGATTTAACCTCCTTGAGTTCCACGAGCAAGTTTTATTTCTCTTTTCAAGAGGCAACGTTATTAAACTAAACATATCAAATATAGAGTGTTATGCCTCAAACAGGTAATATTTTATAGTAATGTGGCAGTTATGTTGCGGTTCAGAAATTATTTTCAGAATTAGTTCTGTCATGTTAAGAAGTCATGTCATAAAATAACCATAAAAAGAAGAATAATGTTTTTTGTATATATATATATATATTATTGAAAATGACACCAAATTTAGCTAATACCTGTTTCTTAACAAGTTTCTCAATTTTCCTAAATAACACTCTCGTTATTTCGTCTACACAATAAAGTACATCTCCTATGGTCGACATGTTTCGAATGATCAACATTCATCATCAGGACGTGAATAAGATCTAAGGTGAAATATCTGGTTTATATATACAACCCCCTTCTACCTTCTCTATGTATATATAAACCAGATATTTCACCTTAGATCTTATTCACGTCCTGATGATGAATGTTGATCATTCGAAACATGTCGACCATAGGAGATGTACTTTATTGTGTAGACGAAATAACGAGAGTTTTATTTAGGAAAATTGAGAAACTTGTTAAGAAACAGGTGTCAGCTAAATTTGGTGTCATTTTCAATAATGTGCGTGTCAAAGAAGGACTGCTACCAAAATTTACGAATATATATATATATATATATATATATATAGTTCAATATAAACAAAGAAACATAGAGAAATAAAAAAAAACACACTTACAGTCTCTAATTTTTGGTTTGAACCGTCTTCAGGAGAGATAAGAGAGGGAAACCAAGCGCACTGGTTCAGAGACGGTTGGAGACCAACAGTGTTGCCGCATGCGCGCCCGTTCACAGAAAATAAGGTAGACAGGAATCAATTTATAATTACATTAAATTAATGGAATATGAAAACAATAAATAAATAAAAGAAAAAATTGAAAAAATTAAGGGAAATTGATACATATTAACGAACTGTTCGTTAATATGTATCAATTTCCCTTATTTTTTTCAATTTTTTCTTTTATTTATTTATTTATTGTTTTCATATTCCATTAATTTAATGTAATTATAAATTGATTCCTGTCTATCTTATTTTCTGTGAACGGGCGCGCATGCGGCAACACTGTTGGTCTCCAACCGTCTCTGAACCAGTGCGCTTGGGTTCCCTCTCTTATCTCTCCTGAAGACGGTTCAAACCGAAAATTAGAGACTGTAAGTGTGTTTTTTTGATTTCTCTATGTTTCTTTGTTTATATTGAACTATATTTGTCCGTTTTGGATCGTATTTCCAACGAAAAAAAGTGTATATATATATATATATACCAATTAAAATAAGCAGTGACACATAAACAGAAACACAACAAAGACTCACTTTTCAATATTTCGACCGTAATGGCGGTCGTCCTCAGGAGAAGAAGTGAATTGACGGAGGGACGACAGTCAACTGATATATATATATATATATGTTATTAAAATAAGCAGCAGCTTCTGCATTGACCAGTTTCTTGTTGACACTCTCTACTTTTCGTATCACTTTGCGGTGAGACTCTGGTAGCTTCCAAAGAAGGTTAGCAAAAGACATTAACACACACAATAAACATAGGTCAAACACGAAAAACTAAATCTTAATCACTGTATTAATCACTAAATTAGCAAACTAAATAAAAATGCGTACAAGCTTTCGGCTCTCATTGGCCATCTTCAGGTATAAACTAAAATTAATAAAGTCTAAAGCACTACAGTTAGAATAAAATAAAATATTTGAACAATGTCTAAAAAATTACTGTACTACAGGAAGTGAAAGAATTTTTTAGACATTGTTCAAATATTTTATTTTATTCTAACTATAGTGCTTTAGACTTTATTAATTTTAGTTTATACCTGAAGATGGCCAATGAGAGCTGAAAGCTTGTACGCATTTTTATTTAGTTTGCTAATTTAGTGATTAATACAGTGATTAAGATTTAGTTTTTTCGTGTTTGACCTATGTTTATTGTGTGTGTTAATGTCTTTTGCTAACCTTCTTTGGAAGCTACCAGAGTCTCACGCAAAGTGATACGAAAAGTAGAGAGTGTCAACAAGAAACTGGTCAATGCAGAAGCTGCTGCTTATTTTAATAACATATGCTTAAGGGAAGACCTGCTGCCTTTGTACACAAATATATATATATGGGTATAATTTTAGAAAAAAGTAGCTAACAAATACAACAGTGAAGGGCACATCTTGGAAAAAATATCTTCTGTAATTGAACAACATCGTTAACAGGATAAGAAGTGGTCTCCCACTTAATAGCACACAGTTTTTTTTTTATTTAAAATGTATTATTTACGCCTATAAGTTTTTAATAAAACCAAAACATCTGTATTTGATAGTTTGATTTGAAGCTGAATATTTTACCTTTTCTTTATAATGTCTATTTAATAGTCAATAAGTCCTAATTATGTAACACTTGAAATTTAACGCAGTCGAACTAAACTTTGTAATATATAACCAAACGTAAATGAAAACTAATACATAGATAAGCTGAAATGACATTTTTTTTGGTCAATTATTACCCGGATCTATATTAGATATGAAAGCAATAGTGAAATAACAATTTTCTTTAGTTCATATACTTGTCAATTTGAAATCGCTTCCCACTGGTTATTCTTCCTTAATGAAGATATAATTAGATGGGTAAATATGATCATTCAGTTTTTTGTGTGTTGCAGAATCTTAATCAAATAGTGATTTTTTGTCAAATATTACCTAGGATGTTTGCTTGCTTTAGTGCTGCATTGACTAACGATATGTTTATTCAAATTGTCCACAATAAATGTTCCTCATTTATAACCAAGGCACCTTCATACACCAAAAATATTGATATGAAACATTCAAATTAGGGTTCGTTATTACTATATAATTGCTTGGTTATATGCTTGTTATATATACTTGTTACATACTATATAATTGTTTGGTTATAGTACTATATAACTAAACTTACCACAAATGAAAACAAACTTTGCTTGACTATTCCAGTCTTCCCAAGAATATAATCTAAGCTTTAACCTTTGCCAGCTGCTTAATTTTGGATGAAACCTTATCTGCCCCTTTCACTTCCTTTCATGACTTCTGATTTCAAGTAAGACCTTATATGGTCAGGAATATTTCATCTATAAGGAAGATCTATAAGATCAAACTACTTAATAATCTACCTTTAAAGATTACAGACCAGTATTGCAATTGACAGTATTCTCTGGCCTCCTCACTTGTGGCCACACTGTAATATGGTATCTGTCGACCTCTGGTCTGGAGCTACTAAGTACAACAGATAGCAATATTTTATGAAAATATTGTTCAGGTTTACTTTATTCAGACCAAATAATACTGCAGGAAGATTGATGGATTTGTTTATAATGTCTTTTTAAAATGGCATAGTCCGTAGGTCAATTGGAGCGTCTGATAATGATCGTTTTTTTGCTATTTTAAATAGTTCAATGATTCTTCAAAAGTTTTGAAATATGTAACAGCGTTTCATAATACAAGCAAGTTGATTGGCTGATCGTGCTTGTGTGATGTTATATGCCAGTAAAAGATCGCTTTCTTAATTATCCATGAAAGTTGACAATGAAACACGCAATCCTATAACAAGGTTTAATCATAAACAATCAACCCTTGACGTAAACAGATGACATGATTGGAGTTCATAAAAGTTTGAAAAATCGGAAAACTTAAAAAAAAGTAGTTAATTAGGGAAAAACAATGTTAGAATTTACACTAAGAAAACATTAACCCAATGCAGTCACGCCTCTAGTCTTGAGGAACATTAAAGATACGAGGTGCACGCCTATAACAAAGCTCCAGAATTTTCATGAAAACAGTTCTCAAACATTTATTTTCCAAAAATAACTGGTTGTTAAACTAAAACTGTTTGAAGAGATTATGTTATACTGGTGAGGAAAAGATAAATTAGAACTCTTCATTCACTTAGTCCAAGCTAAACTGACTCTTCATTTTGCTTAATGCTATTGTAATGAACTTGGTATTGTAGTTTCCATGAATACAAAAGTCCAATGTCTTCATTAGCTTTATTAGTTTAGTCTTAATTTGTAGATGCTTTTGCTGTGAAATTTAAATTTTCAGTTAGTATGGAACCTTACTCAGAAGATCAAAACATTGTGGTTACGAGGAGGACAGAAATTCGAATACTGTATGTCATATACATCAGGCAGTACTAACCATTCATTATGATACAACCTTATAAGAAGCTCATAATATTGTTGTTACGAAGGGTATATCAATCCAAATATCGTATCCCATGTACGAGGTGCTCTAATACTACATGATGTAATTCTATTCTTTCATATGATGACACCTGCTAGAAGCTCATAACATTGTTGTTACGAAGGGTATATCAATCCAAATATCGTATCCCATGTACGAGGTGCTCTAATACTACATGATGTAATTCTATTCTTTCATATGATGACACCTGCTAGAAGCTCATAACATTGTTGTTACGAAGGGTATATCAATCCAAATATCGTATCTCGTGTACGAGGTGCTCAAATACTACATGATGTAATACTATGCTTTCATATGATGACACCTGCTAGAAGCTCATAAGATTGTTATGAGCAAGGAGACATTGTTGTTGGAAATCCGATGTCGTATATCATATACGAATATGCGTCAGTCGTGCTACGAGCATGCTCAAATACTACATGACGTTACCATATCTAGAGCTCATATAGATGTTACTGAGAAGGCTATAACATTGTTGTTGGAATCCGATGTCGGTATATCAATCCAAATATCGTATCCCGTGTACGAGGTGCTACAATTATAATACATGATGACATCTGCTAAACTTTCATATAGATGTATACTGCTAGAAGCTAAGTACATTGTTGTTACGAAGGGTATACAATCCAAATATCGTATCCCTGTACGAGGTGCTCAAATACTACATGATGTAATTCATTCTTTCATATGATGACACCTGCTAGAAGCTCATACCATTGTTGTTACGAAGGGTATATCAATCCATAGATAAGGATCGTTGGAAATCCGTGTACGAGGTGACTCAAATACGTACATGACTCAGTGAATACTATTCTTTCATATGATGACACCTGTTAGAAGCTCATAACATTGTTGTTACAAGTAGGATAGATATCTCAATATCCTATCTCATCTATTTATTCAGATACTACAAAATGCAATATTACCCCTTTATTATGCTGAAGCTTTCTATAAATTAGAATTAAATATATTATTTTTACATCTACTAATTAATCTGATTAAAATGCAGTACTTCGATATCGAATCAGGATAGCTAACATAATTATAAATGATATAAAATTTCCCTTTAGACTGCTTAAGTTTCTGCTAATTTTCAATCAACACTAAACAATAAAGTTTTATTGTTGAACGCAATCCATAGAGCTCAAAATTTTACTTACTCTGTTACAATATTTAATACAACACTCTATCATTAAGAAATTATTCACTAAGTCATGTGTACTGATCTTGAAAGAGTTGAGGAAAAGTTCTTACATAAAGAAAGTTTAATAAAAACAACATTATTGGAGCACCTATAGTTCTTTTTCAGTTTATAACAAATGTTAAAAAGAATCAGAAGCAGATATGCCCTTTCAGCGGTCTTATCATATTGCACGAGAAATAACACTACATATAGAAAAAGTTTCCTTAACTTTCCCAAGAAAACCAAATCTATATACTTGTAAATTTAATAAAAAGATATGGTTTCTATCTTATTTGCTTTAAAGTGGCACATTGATATACCATAATTAAATGTTTGTACTTTTCTTGTGAAATACTTTTCAAGTTAAGTATTACTAGTAATTAAATTCCAAAAAATATGAGGAAAAACTTGAACTGAAAGTTATTTTATAACTCCGCTTTTGCAATACAATAAAAATTGTGCAAGTGCAACTCATTGCCTGTTTTTTTTTTCATAAAGATGAGAGCATTTCATTGGTATTATTTAATTTTCATACTCCATAACTGTGAGTAAATATCGTCAGTAAACAGTTTGTTGTAAAACATACATTTTGAATTGTCTTTCTTATTTTACTGCGTAATTATCATTCGAGAGCTCGCAGTAATAATTGTTTGAATACAATATCAATCATGTTATCTAATTCTTCACACTTAATAAAAAAAATTGCTAGTTGCATTAATTTCCGCTATCTTATTTATTTACTTTGTGAGGGATGGATGGATAGACTAACATTGCTTCTTTTATCATAACATAAAAATTTTGAAAATAGAAACAGGAATGAAAACTAGATACTAGGTTCACCAGTCTATATATTTTGCAATATGAAATTGCTATAACATCCATCCAAGATACATTGCTGTGTGTTTGCTGCTTTTGATCATTGAATACCCGTCATCTTCAGGTAGAATAAAGATGTAACCATATTGTAGGGTAAAAATCTAATGAAATGGTCTCCACATTTAAAAATTTAATGATATAAACAACGCGTTTCGAACACGTAGTGTTCTTCCTCAGGCATTAACTAAAAAATACAATGACACCAGAGAGTTATCTATAGTACAAAGTAAATAAGTACAAAAATTAATATAAAATAAAATAAGGCGGAAAGTACAAACCTAAGGATAAGTGCCTCTGAATAAGACCATTTCATTAGATTTTTACCCTACCATGAGTAAATACTACATAATAACTGATTGCACTACATTAGAATGTAACCACATGTTAAATATCCCTTCTGGTGGTGTATGCATTTGGTTAGCCCAGAAGACTAAGTTTTGCGGACAAAAATCACTGATCGGTTCAGGACCAGGCATGATTTCATGTTTGGTCCTCTATCCAAGTCATGTCTAGTAATAGGCTCATGTTGGTCGTAAATTCGAACTGTTTTTCACTTAGAGTTGTATAAATATGTTTTTCTTTTATAAGCAAAGTCTTTAAGGTTTTAAGTTTTCCAATGTTTTCATCCCTTTGGATGATAATTTGTTCTTTGTAGGAGCATCTCTCTTTGACGAACATCTACACATTATGTTTCTCCTGAGCTTGCTTTTTAGATGTGCCAGCCTTCGAGCAAAGTGTTAACTTTCTGGACAGCTTTGTTGTAGTCTTATAAAGCTTCTAAATCTTCTTCTTCTACACTCATCTTATTAGTGCTGAACTTTTGAAATTCCTTTATCACTTTTTTTACGCTACTTTCTTATGATATATGTCCAGTGTCCACTGCTTGAGTCTATCTCTGTACACAACTGTTTCTAAGATCCTCTAGTGTCAAGTACAGCCTTTAGCTTCTTATTCTGCATATATTAAACTGATTTATTAGAGCTCATTGTGTTTCAGAACTACGAGATTACTTGTTCTAGTCACTGTAATTTACTGAAATTTTATAAATAACTACTATCATTAAAAAAAAACATAATACAATAATAAAAATTAGTGGAAAAAGGGGTTTATTGAAAGAAGAATAAGGCAAAGTTGATTGACGGAATTAAAAAACAAAAATTCAATCTTAGTTTCGTCTTCACCATATGAAGTTTATTTTACAAAGCCTTTCGAACACTTAGTGTTCACCATCAGACATATTTTCATTATAAAACAAAATATATATACATTTTTTGAAGTTATATAAAGGAACAAAAATTTTACCTACAATAAAACAAAAGGAGTTACATGCCTGCTTCGGAAGGGGTGTTCAGTGATTGAGGAGTTAATAGTCCGTATTTGGAAACAAGATAAATTAGAAAAGGAGGATTTTGGTTCTTTTATATAAATTCAAAAAATTTTTATACATTTTACTTTTATATTGTAAAAGTGCTTGATATTGAATACTAAGTGTTTTAAACGCGTCAAAAAATAAATCCTGCACAATAACTGCTTGCATAGCTCTTGAGTCAAGCTTAGTTAATCTTTGAGCGGTCTAGTGAAACTCTCTAGCTAGTAGGTTAGTGTTCTCACCATGGATGTGAAAATCGTCTTATATCCATAAACTCAGTTTCTTTTTTGCCAACACAAGGCGCCTGTCCATTCTTCCACCCTAGGCCTTTCATTCGTATTAACAATGAAAACGCTTCAATCTAATTTATTTGCCTCGCACAGCTACAGTCTATATCCTGTTATCTTATCAAATATTACGCACGTCTATCTCTTAACTCTTTCTACATTTTTCATATTTTCTCTGCCCTTTTGGAATACGTATTTTATTTATTTCTAAAAAACATTTAGGAACATTAAATAAATTTCTAAATATTTCTATAAAAATATAAATCCATTCTATTTCCTTACAATTTGAAACGCATATTTACATTCTGATGAAACAGTAACTGATTTATTGTCTTTGGCATTTTGATACAAGTTTCCATATGTTTCAACACTACGATCCTACATTCTTTTTTGTTTGCGGGACACACTACGGTCATTTCTAGCAGTGCTATTTAAATAATATATATATATATATATAATAAAATATATATAATAAATATAGTATATAATAAAAGTATATATATATATTTATATAAATATAATAATTATATATATATATTATATATATATCCATGATAAACGAAAAACGGTCCGGCAGGACAGATAACACATAAAATAAACACTGACACATATACTGAAACATAAGAAAGACTCATTTTTCAATATTTGGACCGCCATTACGGTCGAAATATTGAAAAATGAGACTTTGTTATGTTTCAGTCCATGTGTCAGTGTTTATTTAAGTATATATTCTCTGAAAAACAGAGAAAAATCAGCAGAAACAGAAGGAGTTTTGACTCTGACGAGGATCGCTTGTTACAGTTCCAAGCGGTTGTCAAAACTAGGTAATGAAAAGATTACTTAGTCTTGTTTTCCCATTTCATATTGTGGTTTGATCATATATATATATCTCAAATATATATGGGTTACTTGCCGTTGCGTCTACAACGTGCTAGGTCTCCCTTTTTCTTTTCTTCTGAAGACGGATTACCCAAAAATTTGAGTATGTAAGTGCGTTCCTTTACTCTGTGTGTTACTCTTTTTAAACTTTGAACTCGTGTATATATATATGACTGTCCGTATAGTATGTGTGTGTGCATGTTTTCCCTATAGACAATTTATACAACGAACTTACAAAAAACTTTTTGATTCAGTCCTATGTAACTTTTTCCGAGGAAGTCAACGGTGCTATTTTCATTTTGATCAAACTTATTAGTGAGGGAGGGGAGGGGACTATGGACCGCTTATTTATAAACCTCTTTCTTTACATTTTCACTTCAATTGGTAATGGTGACCACAGGTAGGCTATTCCTTTGTCACTAACTTCTAATAATTTTCGCCTTCTTTGTTCAATTCAAAAAATCCTGGTACCAGATTTTACTATTTTTTTCAGATTGATATTGAAGACAATTATAATTTAATGTGGGTTTGTTATTAGCTTTAACAAGTCTTTAGTTATTAGTAATAGTTTGACTACCATTAACTTTGTTGTCCAATTGGTTTAACATGCTTTAATCATTAGATATTTAATATAATATTATTATTCATGATAATGTTACGAATAATAATTATTGTAATTGAACCATAATTCAAATCTTTTGGCCAATGTGTAGGCTTTATTGAATTGCTACTTAGCTGTCCACTGAGTTAAAGTTAAATGAATGTAAGGCTTGCATATTTATTACTGATTAATTAATTCGTTTATTTAATTGATTACTAAATTATTAGTATCAGGCCGTACTCCATACATCCACAAAGATAAGTTATTTTTTATAAGATGATGTCAAACTAGAAGACCTTTCTGAGCAGCTCAATTTAAACATTTAAAACTGTTTGAAGTTTTCAAGTTGAAATGATTGAAATCAAAATTAAATGTAATATGATATGGTTTAGTCTCATCAACTGTCTCGTAAATGAGATGATTTTATTTTTCTTTAATCCGACACTGGTCTATATTTTGTAAAAAATGGTCAATTATAATCATGAATTAAGCGTTTTTTAGTTAAACGTGACCAGAATTTTAATTTATTTCACTTTATCAGGTCCAGTATATTTAAACATAAAAATCTTTAATAACCTGCCAAAAATGACGTCAAGTGTTTCTGAGTAATTTAAAATTTAAATTAACTTTTTAATTATTTTTTCCATTGTGTAATCGATTTTTTCTGATATTTTTTGAAAAAAAAAAGACTTCTGTTTCTGTTTTTTGTTTAGGATTCATAATTTAAAAATATAACATAAATAATATTAAAATAGAATTCTTTTACATCTTTTTTTTTCGTATTTTCTCTTTCACAAAAAAACTTTTTGATGGGTTTATTATGAAAATAACCACCCTACCTCACCTCCCAAAGAAATAGCAGAATTTTTCTCTACTAAGGGTAATTCACGACTCTTGTCTCTGTTATTCAATCTTTCGTGCTCTTTAAAATTGCACAGAATAATAATTCGGCTAAAGACTGTAGTATAAAATTTTAGCTAAATGCAACCAAACTCCATGCATCGAATTAGTGTCCTGAACATAAACCCTGATATTTTAGTGAAGTTAAATAGATTAATCAGGTAACATGTTAAATTTAATACTCGTACATTAATGGCTACCTAACTTAGAAGCATCTATAAGTATTTTTTTTGCTGAATAAGTCATGAAATTGAAGAAAACTCTAAAAGTTTCAGAAATGAAACGAACATTATTGCTTTGAAATGATGGTCTGAAAAATGAGGTAAAAACTTTTGAAGGAAATTATAAAATAAAACAAAAGTAGGAAAAGATTTTGTAGATGCCTTGTAGAGAGAAGTTTTTTTTTAAAATTTTGACTCATATTATGATACAAGGGATTTAGGAATTTGAAAGTCATTATCTGTAATATCGTAAGTCCAAGTGACCTGCCTGTTTTAAATAAATAAGGAGGAACGGAATTTCACAATAGAGAATGATAGCTTAACAGGTTGTAACATGACGATCTACGATAATTTATAGAAGTATCCCACATAAAAATGGTATGAAAAAATATTTTTGTATTAAAAATAAAATCTGAGAAGTAACAGATTTAGTTATATACAATTCACAATACTTCGCCATGGAAAAGTCTCTTTACAGTATCAGAGTACATAATAATCATGAAAAATTAGCAATTCGTAATAAGAATAAAAAAATATATAATCTATTTTTAATTAGAATAATAGTAACATTGTGAAAAGTTAATGTTGTCAACTTTGCTATCAATATTAATAAACTTAATGATCTTTAAAATTGATTAATAATTTTTTAATGGAATTACTAATCATACGAGGTGTATAAATAAAGTAGTGAGACTGGCAACGTCGCTTTCGATCTGGCAACGCTGGAGACGCGTGGCCTTGAGTAGCGTCAGGTGCACGTGTGATGCGCCTCCAGTATGAATCTGAACTCGCCACAGTCATTATTATTGTCCGTAGCGTTGGTTTTCGTGAAATGGTTTTTTCTTGAGCGTTTTAAAAATGAGTGACCTCAAAGTTGAGCAGCGGTGTGCAATCAAATTTTGCTTCAGACTTGGACATAATGCAACCGAAACTTTTGAAAAACTTCAGGAGGCCTATGGAGAACGTGTTTTATCAAGGGCACAGGTTTTTCGGTGGTTTAAGGAATTTTCAGAAGGAAGAGAGTCGATTGAAGATGAACCACGAAGCGGAAGGCCTTCAAGTGCAAACACCGATGAAAATGTCAACAGAGTACGGAATCTTGTGCGTTCAGATCGACGCTTGACAGTCAGAATGATCGGGGAACAGTTGAATTTGAATCACACCTCCGTTCATCACATTTTGACCAATGAATTGGAGATGAGAAAAATTTGTGCGAAAATGTGTCACACTGCCATCTCAATAAACGAGTTTTTGGCCAGTAAAAACATTCCTGTTGCTCCTCAGCCACCTTATTCACCAGACTTGAGTCCTTGTGACTTTTTCCTCTTCCCGAGATTGAAAAATCACCTCAAGGGAACTCATTTCGGGACACTACAAAACATACAAACTGCTGTAACCGACCAGCTGAAGGCCATTCCAGAATCCGAGTTCCAGCAATGCTACAATGATTGGAAGGACCGTCTCCAGCGCTGTGTGGCTTCCGAAGGGAACTATTTTGAAGGTGACAATATCACATTGTAATTATATTTGAATAGAAAATTTAAAAAAAATCAGTCTCACTACTTTATTTACAGAATATGTATATTGTTTGTAGAACGTGATGAGAACATATGAACATTTATTTATAGAACATATAAACTCAAATTGTGATTAGTACAGACATTTAAACTCAAATGTGTTACAGAACATAATTGCAGTCTCTTTATCATATAGGTAGGCTTATAAATTATAAATAATAAATTATTATAATTAAATTTAATTAATAAATAAATTTATTTATAATATTATATTTATTTATTAGTTTATAAATAAATTAATAAATTATAAATTAAATTGTAATTATTATAAATGTTATTGTGTCATAGAAAAATATAATTCTTTAACTGAGAGATATAATGTGTGTGTGTGTGGTGTGTGTGTGTGTGTGTGTGTGTGTGTGTGTGTGTGTTTGTGGTGGTGGTGAGGGTTGTTGTTGTTAATAATGATGAAGATGACATGATATGTACAACGTGATGATGTCCATGTAATAATAATATTATATATTATTAGATTTTTATAATATTTCAACTCAAAACCAAAATTTCTTTAATCATTTTTTTTTTACCATAAAATGTAAAGAATTCATTCAAAATTAAATATTCAAGCTAAATAAAAATTCTATACTTTTTAATTTTTCATTACAAACAAAAAAATTGACCTAATAATATAAAAGGTATTAATATTTGGTAGCTGACCTAGTTGGAGCTCTCAATCGATCTCGTGAGAGAGGAGGCGAAGTAGAAAATTGGAACTCGTTGCAGGAAATGTGGAATATTTTATAAAAAAAAAAAAAAAAAATACTGACTTTCCTAACTCAAGCATCAAGATTCTCTGAAGGAAGCAATTTTGAGCTAGAGATTACATTTGATTGCTATTTGAATTTTTGATTTCCTTTCGTATATTTTGATTTGGCAAAGTAAGTTTTGCCTGAATAATATTTAATGATCAAGTGGCATATACTTGTGTTTCATGTCAATATAATTATATTCACTTTAATTTCCTGCGTAAAATTTGTTTTTGTGATTTCTCTGTTCGATATGTTTTTAATATTGCATTGAAGTAACTTGACTCATGAAAAAATTAGTAGTCAATATTCGAAGAATAACAAATACAATTTTTACACTACTATCTAATTTTAAACGGTAATTCATATTACCATTAATATATTTTTTAATGTAAGTCATATTTATTGTGTCATTTCGTATCAAGCCATTATATGTTTTTGATAAATCCACTTCACGCACAATTGAAACGACTTTTTACTAAAGCTAAAAAATACATTTCTAAAACTAAAACTAAAATATTTCTAGGCCACTTACCCATTGCCTGTATGAAAAATTCTAATCAACTGTGTGCCGGAGCATTCATTTGTGTAAATACCTTAATATTATATTATATTTATTTTTCTGGTAACGTAAAATAAATAGATTCTCATATTAAAAGATTTAAAATTTGAGAACTGATGACGGTTAAACCAAAAATTAGAGAATGTGTTTTTGTATCTTTATTCTGTGTCAATAGTATACTGTGAGACGTTTGTTGTCGATTGTGGATTGTTTTCCTGTTGATAATATATATATATATATATATATTAAATAATATATATATATTTACTATAATACATAAACACGTGAAATAACAATCAATGATCAAACCACAATAAAGAAATTTGGAAAACAAGACTAAAGAACAAATCTTTCATACCGGTAACTTAAGCGGTCTTCGTCTAGAAGTCCACTTTTCTTTTTTGTACATTCTCTGTTATTATTGAGATTTGATTAAAAACATTGATATTATGATTATATATATCATATATATATATATATTATATATATATATATATATTTATTGATCAAACACCACAATAAGAAATGGAAAACAAGACTAAGATCTTTCAACCGTTAACAAGCGTGTCTACAAGCTTGTGTTATCTACTAAATAAAAAAAAAATACAAGATAAGTGTTCATAAGCGTCAATGTAGAATTGTTCTTTTAGTTGGGTTTTTGACTCTGACGAAGACCGCTTGTTACGGTTGAAAGATCTTAGTCTTGTTTTCCCATTTCTTATTGTGGTTTGATCATTGATTGTTATTTCACGTGTTTATGTGAAAGCTTTTTATCGATTATACATATATATATATACACTAGAATTTTGAATCCTGTTGATAATATATATATATATAAACTAGAATTTTGAAAAGAACACACAGATAAGAAATCACTGAACACACTACTATACCTGGATAACGACAATTCGTTATCAGCCTTTGGAGCGATTCACATCTATTCCTGACGACGAGGACATCCAAATATAGTAGTGAGTTCAGTGATTTCTTTTCCGTGTGTTTTTTTCAAAATTCTAGTTTATTCAGTTTGAAGAATCGTTTAATCTAATTGGCTATATATATATATATATATATAAAAAGATTTCACATAAACACGTGAAACAACAATCAATGATCAAACCACAATAAGAAATGGTAAATTTCTCAAACCACAATATTCCGTAATTTTTCTAACAATATTTTGAAATACCACGTATCATCTCTGATTGCTTGTAAAATATCCGTCAAATACGAGCACCTCTGCTAATGAAATATAAACAATACAATTTAGATTAAACTGGTAATGTTTTAAATGCCCTTAAGAGATATCTAGCTTTTAATGATATCCCATATTCCAAATGAGATCCTGCTATCAGTAGTAGTATCAGTCTGACACAAAAAGAAAAAAAAAGAAATGAAAATATAATTACGAGGACCGTTACGGGCCAACAGATGCCAGCGCTATGTCTTTAAACTTAGATCTAGGTTTTGTTCTAGGTTTGTAGCTTTTTGTGTGAAAAAAATGTTGAAGACCTACAGTTTGATTAATTGTTTAGAACTAATAAACTTGATTTAATAGACATACAATAGCTTCAGTTTCAAATGAAACAAAAACATAATTTATTAAATACTAAAAAAAAAAACTTAAAAAATTGTAACAAAATTATTTTTAGTTTTAATGAGACTTGTACTAGTTCAATTCTTGAAAGTTTGTTGATCGCTTAGTGAAAACATAAAGCCACTGATTTTAGAATCTTGTTTACCTTACATAGTGTTTTTTTTTCTATTTTTACACTTTAGATTTTTCACCGTCGGTCCAAAGCCTGTACGATATCAGGTCCTCGTTAAGGATCCCTACTCTAAATAAACTTGAGTTAGGTAAAATTTAGGACTCACACTTCTGTAGAATCAATCTTCATTGTGTGGTATCACAAAAGGTCAATGCTCGGCTTATATGTGTTTCCTAGTTGGACTGCCACTGCAGCCTAACCTAAATTCACCTATAGGAATAGTTGAAAGCCCATAACTGTTGAGATGGATGACGATAGAAAGATGGAAATTTGTTGATGGAAGCTCAATAATGGTCCATAAGGAGACTACAGATGGTGAGCGATATAGGTACATAGAAGAAATTACAATTAGTACACTGAGGACCATTGACACAGCTTATAGTGATACAAGAGCAGTGATAAGAAACTAGATAATCCGTTAGATAACAGAGAGAAAGTGAGAGATAGAGAGGTGGTTCTTGTCCACTAAAAATATTACTAATTAACAATAAGATTGATAATGTAACAACAGAGTCCATATAATTTTTCTTCCAAAGCAAACCTCCAAGCATCGCTAAAAAAGAAGAAATTACCTGCTTCGTGTTTGAGGTCCATGTTCCTTGATGAAATGACAATTTTAATAACGAATTTAATTCTGTCCCTTTGATGATAGATATGTTGTAGCCATTTATCTTAAATAGTGACGTCCTTCGTTCAGTTGGCAATTGAATTATTGAAATTTTTAGTTTAAAAAATATCTATTCGTGAGTTTTTTAAAATCACTTTATTGAAATTTTGATAAAACTATTGAAGTGCTTATCATTATTTGTAGATATTATTTTAATTAACAATATGTGACAAAGTTTAAGGGCAACTAGTTATGAATTTTTCTTTAAAACATATAATTATATTGTTATAGGTGTATAATGTAATCGGGATTCGGTCAATTTTCCAGGATCAAAATCAAACTCTCAATGCCGACGTTTCGGTTTTATTTAAAACCTTTTTCATAGGCATCTTCTCCATATACTCTTCTTATCTTAATATAGTATATGGAGAAGATGCCTATGAAAAAGGTTTTAAATAAAACCGAAACGTCGGCATTGAGAGTTTGATTTTGATCCTGGAAAATTGACCGAATCCCGATTACATTATACACCTATTCTATCGAACGGTTGATATATTATTGAATTTGTTATATTATTGGGTTTATATAAATACAACTATGGGTTTTTATGAGGAGATAAGAAGAGTATATGGAGAAGATGCCTATGAAAAAGGTTTTAAATAAAACCGAAACGTCGGCATGGAGATTTTGATTTTGATCCTGGAAAATTGACCGAATCCCGATTACATTATACACCTATTCTATCGAACGGTTGATATATTATTGAATTTGTTATATTGTTATATATATATTGTTATTATATATAAAATATAATAAATTAAAGTGGTATGGTGCCTTACACCAGATTTCATTGCAAAAGATATTTGTTCATTATATTATCAAGTAAACAATAGTGGAATGTAATAATAGATCAGTTAGACTAACTGTATTTCTGGTTTATTCAAATTAAATCCGATAGAAATGTGAAAATAAGTTTGATTATTCGTCCTGTACTGCAGTCAGCCGAGTGTTTATTTACTCCATGCCTATGTTCTTCATGTTTTTTCCGACTTCTTTCCCCTGCCTTGTGCACGTTTAAAACCGCATCATTTAGTGGACATTGAAAAAAGTTTTTAATTTAACTTTTAATTCACTTATAATTAAACTGGTCTTTAACCAGGCCAGTTTTGTGGTTATTGCAAACCACACACTGTTTGATGCATTTATATTTATTAGGGTTAACTTTAGCAGTCTCTAACGCACAGTAATTAATGGTCAATTAGTCATTTCTATCGTAATAATATCATAGCATGCTATACATTTCATTGATTTATGGCATTCCAAAATATTATAAAGAATATTTAGTATTAAAAGATACATAAGAACTTAAAACAGAAATGGCACATAAAATATTTAGAGAGTAAAGGCAAAAGTATGTGTGGAAAATGATCATAGTTCCAAATTATCATTGTAAAGTGTTTAATTTAGACTGAAGGACACGCGAATATAGATTCTAAAGCTGGAAGAAAGCGAGAATCCAATAACCGCTGGCTTTAGTCCAAGAAGGATCAATAATAAAACATTCTTAGTTTACCTTCATTTGAGTGGGACCCATCCCGGGCAGAAGATATTTTATCAAGCTAGAACGGGAGAATTGCCAACAATTTCCTCCCCCTCTACCATACCAAAAGAAGTACTAGCTCTGGCCATTCCCTCAGCAAGCCAGAATCTTTTTTAGTCTAATTCATAATTGTCTATTTAGTTTTTCCTAATGTTTAACTGACACTATACTGATAATGTTCAACCTATTATCAAGTTAATAAAAAATCTTTTTTATTAACTGTCGGCCTATGTAGTTAATAAAACTACAACTTCTTTTCCCATTGCCATCCTTGATAAACTTGATTAACGATAATAATACGATTTCTTCTAAAACAATCAAATTTTTGACACACTTCCACTTTTTATGATACTATAAATATTTTCTAAGGCCTTTTTTCATCATAATTACAGATTCTGAACTTTTCCTTACATATTTCAGATAATCTATCATATGACAAATTAAGAATTTTTCAAGTTTCCCCGAAAATCTGTCAAAATAAATCTTCTGTTTTTTTTTTTTATTTAAATCTTACTGACAGACGAATAAATTGTTTCAGAAAAGAAAATTTATAAATTGTTGCATTGCACGATGTTTAAACATCGTCACCCAAGGTCAAGTCAGGGTTTGAGAGCTTTTAGAAGTTCATTTTCTATTTACTCTTTACGAAAACTCGTAATTTGCTTCAGCAATACAAGTTTTAATATAATTATATTAGATTTAAACCGCCATTCATTGACAAAAAATAGTGTGGCACGTAGTTAACTGGGAAACAAAAAGAACTAACCTAATATATCTGAGAGGTTTTTCAAAAAGTTTAGCATGAAGAGTATCATTGAATATGATGCACCATGATTTTTTTACTACACTAAAGCATTATTTCAGATAAGGTATAGAAAAAATGAAGTCTAAAGTTTGATGAAGGAAGAATAAAACCAGTTCATGAAATGCGAACATCCCGTTCCTAGCTAGGAAAGTTTTTCTCATCACTACACTTTTTCCACCGCAGAAATTTTACCTCATTAATTTCTTCACTGTCAACATACATTATATAATGTTTACTATTGCCAGTTGTTAGAGTCAACAAAAGTGACCCTTTCAATCATATATCCTCATCTAAAAGAGCAATACCTCCTATGAAAACTCTGGTCCGCACACCACGATTTTCACAAAGAACAAATTGTAGAAAATGAAATTTGTTTACAATTCATTTTCGCCTACTTATGTTATTTTTTTTTTGTTTACATATTCAAAAATAACTGAAATAATATTTCTTTATAAATCTGAACACAGAGGGTAGCATGACCGATTGTTTGATAGCATTCATTTATACTTTTATTAAGCAAGGAATGTTCAAACATGCAGGACGTACATGTGCTTTTATAATCATTTATGCACGAGTGTAACAGACCAGATGGCGTTTGGCCAAGGAGGACTCTTATACTAAAGACTCTTCATAATGACGACATGATGGGGTCCGATGAACTACCAGTAGCAAGCCCTAGTCCCGAGATAACGGGTATTGCCCTCTTCGGAGGGGACCGATCGAATTCTCATGAATTCTTTGGGAGTACTTAAATTGTTGAGCATTGTAAGAAGCCTGATCAGTTATATATGAGTGTAAAGATATGCAGTGTTTATATTTCAATTGCCTAAAGAATGTAAAGCAGGACAGTCATGACTGCACTTATGAGTCTTTTTAGTAACGGTAGCAAACCAACAATGACAAATGTTTGGATCACTTTGCTGATTAGTTATTATACATAAAAATGTTATTTATGTAATTATAAATTCTTATAATTACTAAAATAAGAATAGAAATAATATATTCATCATTCGGATGAACATTTACCCAAAAAATAAATAAATGAGAAAGTGATACTAATATTCAAACAAATTATCTTTTAAGTAACACATAAAGTTGAGTAAGTTATGAAGGGAGTAGTTTCAACAACAATCAAAGTCATCTGAACTGTCTGCATCTTATTGTTAGGTGTTCCCAGAACCAATTTAAACTTAATACCAGTTTTACTAGAGCAGTTACCCCACTACAAAGGTTGTTTATACTTCAAGACGGTTATACATTTGTGCAATGTTGCAAGATTGTTTGATAATTACGTAATAGTCTTCTCAATACATTAATAAATTAACGAATTCATTCAAACTAGACATTTTTTGTTGAAATCCACAGTCATTTTTTTTTTTTTGTAAAATTTGTAATGTAATACTTTTAGTTTTTCTGTTTCAAAATTTATACTTCTGGCTATGAAAAAGGTTTTAAATAAAAACTGAAATGTAGACAATGAGAGTTTAATTTAAACCTGAAGAACTGACCAAGTCCCGATAAACTTTAGATTTGTTTCTATTCCACGATCGATTCTTTTATCAATATATATATATATATATATTGATAAAAGTAACTACTGTGAAATAGAAACAAAACTAAAGTTTATCGAGACATCGGAGCTCAGTCAGTTTTTTAGGTTCAAATTAAACTCTAAGAGTTTTTTTAGTTTACTTTACCGATAAACTTTAGTTGTGTATATATATAAATTAGCGTACTTCGGTAGCAGTCCTTATTTATACATGATTGGTTATACACGACTGAATATTGTCGTATTGGATAAAAATAATATCTAAGATCTTTTATCCAAAACAAGTGGTCTTCGTAAAAGTGTTAGTGATATTTTAACAACCTTTGTCAGAATACTCTGACAACTTCATCAGAGGATCAATGGGACCCTGAGAAAAGTCACTTAATTTGGTTGAATGATTTGAGTAAATTTCCTGATTTTCTTACTGTAGTTTAGATAGTTGTTCTCATTTCATGTGCAGGTATGAATTCTTATTATGTAAATAAGATTAAACTCAAGTGAACACCTAGAAACCTCCGACAAAAAAAAAACTGTATTTAATCATTTTACAGCTGTCTTCAACAGGATGAGATTTTCATAACTTGAAAGTTATAAACAATGGTAAATATCAAATGATTATTAATAAAAAACTCAAAAATACTGAACAATACTGACAGAGACGCATAGTTGTTCTGGTTCAGAAAAGAAAAATTTTAGCCTTTTCGGAAGCATTCATTGCAACACTAAATGCTATGCCAGACATATGTTTAAAGATTATAGCACAGACACAGGTGCACACACTGTACAGGTTTTATAGTTAGGTCTCTTGTTTTGCTTAACATGGTAACTTAAAACGGTATTGTAAGATTTTCATAACTATTTTAAGAAAGTATTGACAGATTAAAATGATATTTCATAAAAACTAGATTTAAATTAAATTATATAGAACTTTAAACCTATTTGTCAAGAACAAAAAAAATTTTTTTTTTGTTTTTAGAAGATAAAACTAAAAATGTAAAAAACAGAGAACGCTTCAGTAGTCAATAATGTTAAACAAGAATCATTCCATCAAAATTTTTAAATTACATTTTTTCATGTTCCAATGAATTATTATTCATAAAGGAAAAAATTTTGTTATCAACTTCAATTTTTTTTAAGGGAAGTTCAAATTTTTTATGTTATACATTTGGAATAAGTAGCTTTTCATGTTTGATTGTGTTCTACTTGTAAAACTTGAAAGTTTGAAAAGTGATAAATTCTACATTTTTATATAAGAAAATTTACTATTTCAGTGATTTAATTTGAAAATTTTCTCCCGGAAACTTCAAGTTTGCTATATTCTTATTCAAGCATATGCAGAGATTTTATAATAAGCTCGTGAAAAAGTCATATATTTTAATATAATGAAATAGTACATATACAACAAATCACTTAATATAACAACTGTTTGTTAGAATAGGTGTATTATGCAATTGAGATTCGGTCAATTTTCTAGGTTCAAAATCAAACTGAGGTTTCGATTTATTTTAAAACCTTCTCCATAGGCACTAATAAAATTCTTTGAATTAGAAAATGAAATTTAATTATATAAATGAACTAACAATCATTACTGGTCATAACTTTCTACTAGACTGACAGTTGAAGACTTTGACCTGTCAAGATTGTTAGTTCGTTTGTGTGATGTAAATTCCATTTTCTAATTAAAAAAATTGTTACTTCTGTTAGTTATTTGTTTTAGTTACTTCTTGTTACTTTAGTTACTTCTTGTTTTAGTTAGTTACTTCTTGTTAGGACTGTTTTGATCTATAATCATTTCTCTTGACCTTTCCATGATTAAATCACAACAGATCGATATTTTTTTACGTGAGACCCTTTAGCCACATCAAACGACCCTCCACAATGAGGGATTGAGACTGAGCCCATTGATTTGTGCCAAGGTGGACCTCGCGGAGGCGGGACTCACAACTCCACAGACATAAAACTAAATAATTAGTAAGAGACAATAAGTCTAAAACCGTAGATAATTACTGGTGTTCGACAGAGTTCAGATCAATCTTTTTACTTCTGCCGATAAATAGAAAAAACAAAATCCATAAAGTATTTTAAGGGCTTCTCATAATGCAGACGCCTCTACAATTGTTCAACAAAAGCTCCAGATTGGATATCCAATCTAAACCTCTGATGATCAAAGAGAGGGCACTCCTTTAAAAGATGCTTCACGGTTTCGAGGCCTCGCCTGCAACTAAATGTAGCGTCACCAATTATTATTAGACCGTCTCCATTAGTAAAAACAATGGTGAGTTCAGTGTCCACCGAACTTCTTGACAAAGAAGTTATTAACATAGCACGTTAGATTTTTCAGCGTAGCGCCAGGTGAACAGAGATAGAAGAAAAACCTGACAATGAAAGCAAAGTCTTAAACAAAATCAACCAAAGACGATAAAATTAAAAATAATATTACTAATAATCTAAATAAAAAGTATGAAAGATGAATAAAATTCCTTGCGAGAAGCCATAATATTTTCAAGTTTAGAATTTTTTACTTTCCATTTAAGCAAATCATCTTTTTCATTTCATTTTACTTTACTTAAATCCCATGTTGCATATAATTTTTTTTGTCTGTTAATATTGTTTTTTTGTTTTTGTTTTTTTTTTTTTAATATGCCCGGCTTTCTTATCAGACATCCACAAGCGTTCCCTATATAGACAAAACGTTACTCACTGAATGTTTTTCCTCAAGTAGAAAAATAAATATTTAACATCGAAATAATAAAATTTAATTAAAAAGCTTGTATTCTTTTATCTTTTAATCTCTCTGTATTATATTCATTTAATTTATTTTCCTCAAATATATTTGCTTTAATTATTTTCTATGCTATCAAGATTGCAAAAAAAAGTTAAACGGTTGTTACATTTGGCAATGCTAAGTTGCATTTATTTGATTTGTACAATTGTATTTCAATCATATTGTGGAACAACCATGACTGCAAGGAGCTGTTAACAGTTTCGTTTCATTTTTAAAACGGGTCTCTTTTCAATAAGGTGGCTTGAAACAATAAGCAATGAGAAAAAATGACAAATTGCTACGGTTGAAGAATCTTATTCTTTTTTTTCATATTTCTTATTGTGATTTCAATATTGATTGTTATTTCATATGTTTATTGTGAAATTTTGTTATATATATGATCAAACCACCATATGAAATGGGAAAACAACACTAAGATCTTTCAACCGTAACAAGCGGTCTTCGTCAGAGTCAAAAACCAAACTGAAACACTAGATGCAAAAAATATTTAGTGAGGGGTTAATAAGAGAGGGAGGGGCAAGAGTGGAATTTTAAAAGGGTTAAAGCGCAGGAAAGGACTAATGTCCAGAAAGGGATGTTTGGGGAAACAAAGGAGTACAGTAAGAAAGAATAAAAAACTATCCACTAGCTGTCAACCCTCTTAGAAGAGGCTATTACCCTCGTAACGAAAGTATCAAGTTTGAAGAGACGTTACCAATGTTTATAATATTTGATCTATTAAATTTAATTAGAGGCGATTCAATAATATTTCATAACAACCTCGATTTTTAATAGGTAATAAATTTAGCTCCTGTCCAATCAATATGATGTTTTTCATTGTTTATATACAAGAATAAGCGCTACTTTTTTTCCTGTGTACTTACATTGTATTGGTGTTGTTTTACACGTGTCTTTAATGATTTACCAGTTTGACCAATATAAATTTTATGGCAATTTTTGCACGGAATTTTATAATTACTACCGGACCCCAATTCCCTGAGAGAGTTTTTTATTAACATATTGAATATTGAATATTATCAACATATTACGAGTATATTGTGGTTTGGTGGATTGTAATTTTACTTGTTTATGTGAAATCTTTATATATGTTAGTCTTAGAAGTGTTTTCATTTTTTTTTTTTATGTCAACTTAGTTTTTAATATATTTATTTCGTTGGTAAGAGTTGTACCTTCTCATTGATATTCATTCATCCCAGTTCTTATAGATTCAGTTTCAATGACTGTTTCTGTGAACAAATTCTTAGGCAGATTTCTGATCCTTCCACTAATATCACTTTTAAGGCGCACATATAATAAAAGAAAAATAATGGTTTCAAAATAAAACACAAATCATATAAAAATTTAGCATGGTTTTAAACAATAAATGAAGTTGTAAAAATTTAAAACAAATATTTAATTGTCTTTTAGCCATCAAAAAATAATAATTCAAAAATATTATATTGCATATTATAAAGCATAAAATGTGCAAGAGTATAATAAAAATGAAGAGTTTAAAGTTAAAAATTAAGTTCTAATATGACGTTAATATCTTTTTGGGTATAGGCTTGGTACTCTTGAGTGGCTTGTGCATCCAAATAAACGATTCTTTAGAGGCGCTTAGGCGGCAGTCTATGTTTCACATACCTGCAGTAGATTTTTCCTGAAAATAAAAAAAATTGGAAAGGCAAGTAGTTTCAATTTGCATTTTTGCAGACAGAAGATTTCAGTTTTTTATGATGAATCATTAAAGTCAATAGTTTGGAAGCAATCTGCATACTACAAAGATATCTTCGCCTTCCTGAACTCCTCAATAAACCACCAATGTCTGAAGTTACAAATCCTTCCTTCTTATGTACATTATAGATGCCAATCCTTTGTACACTGTCATTGATCAATACAAGGGCTTGGAGACTTCACGTGGGTTTTTTTTTTTTTTTTTTTGAGCAGTTTATCATTACTTCATTCACTTTTCACCAACTTTCGTGTTTGTCTTCTCGACTTTTGTGTTGAAAAATAACTTATTTCAGTTTGATTATGTATTTTAATCAACATTAATATTTTATGAATCTACAATATGAATGTTTTTTTGTTTGTAATGTCCTTCATGCTTACTTAACTTCATGGAATAAAGTTTCCTAATTTTCTTTCACTTCTTCCTCTATTTTCTATCCGTATCATTTACAACATTAGTTCATGTTTTTTTATTCCTTTAAAGCCTTTTCCTCTTTTTTTTTGCCTTGACTCATTATACTTTACACACCCTGGTTTTTTCGATTTTTGAAACCATCCTACCGAACAATTTGCTTAGAACAACAGTCTACGTTGAACCTTACAACCCCTAACCATGCCTTCATTATAAAATTTGTAACCCTCCACATATAGCATGCTATCCCAAAATCTTTTTCGATTTGGCACACTAACTTAATCAATTTCCTTGTCTGAGTTCAGCTTTTAAGTAGGTAATTAAAACATTAATGCATAGAGCGCAGTTAACCTCATGTTTCTTTTTCATTTCGAACATAGAGAAACAGTAGTAAAATAGTATCTCTTAGGATCGATTATTTTTCCGGAGTTCATATCTTGGGTAATTTAATAAAAGACATTTACTCTATTTTTTCTTCCTAATCGTTTTTTAATTTTAATAAATGCCTCACATCTTTTATAGAAGACCTCCAAACCTTGGCAAGGTATTCTCGCAGTTGCTAATCCTCTTCGACCGTTGTGAAATGTACAAATATGAAATACTGTAAAATCTGGTTACCTTACGTGTTTCATTATTATCTCAGTTAAACTTTTTACTTCTTGTTTTGATTCTAAGATTATTAATTCTTATATCTGTTTCAATGAATGTGAAAGTTGATACTCCAATAAATTGTTGTATTGTACTCCGTGTGACTAATTATTTGCAGCTTTAGCAGCCACCAAGTAATAATTTTTCATGAATGATTACAATCCTAAATTAGTCAGATAGTACTTATCCGTCACTTACCCGCCACATTCTACAGTAACAGTTTTAAAGAATAACTAGACTACCCGGGATCAACCAACTTCACCTTTATAATGCAATCCTCTTCACATAATCATTAAAATATTCACTTCTAATAAAGAGGATAATGAACATATTTTTAAGACACCTTTCTTTATTTACATTGTTTGTAGAATTTGAATTTTTGCAAAAAAAAGTTAATATTTTCTTTCTGTTTTACCCTACTGAGAGCAACATGTAATTGGCCATGTTGAAATGCTGTTTTACCATACATAAATGAACTAAAACATTCTGTAGGATCTCTCCTTGAAACTCTGCAAACTAAATTGAAAATTGGATCCTGAAAAAAAAAATGTTGTCCTCTTCAGATAAAACGATTTTCAATCTTGAAATTAAAACTATTTCGCCTTTAAACCGTGATGCGATCATTTTATAAAAAAATATTAGTTCACAATGACAATGACAATAATAATTTTATAAAAGTCCTCAATTATTAGTTTTGTTCTATTACATTAGCGCTGTGAATCAATGTTTCTCATACATACACATGACAGGAGCTTCCTTTTTGAGTTCTAACTAATGTTGGAGCAATCCAGACAACTCTAGGACATGGTATAAATAGGTCATATTTGTACCGATTTAAGCATATCGATTCGTCCTACTGTCCCTGCAATGAAGGAGAGCAGACCTTTCAGCACATTGTATTTAGCTGTCCAAACATAAATAATTATAGACAAAAACTAATAAAAAATATCATCCTACAAAGAGGAACGTGGTCGTAAAAGAAATAAAACCTAATCACCAAGTACAGCAAAGATTTCTTTGGTTTTATAAACAACCTACCAATCGATGAATTATAACTGACATATATGCAGTTCAAATAACACTGTATGAGAAGACCTGTAATCAAATGGGAACAGGTTAACGAAAATAAACTCCCTCATGGTAGGGTTACTACCCGTGAGGAAAGCATAAAAAAAACTCTAGTGTGTCACAAATTCTCGAGGATAATGTGTGGGTTCTGTTCCTACACAAACCGGGTTATATGAAAGATATTGTTTAATTTCTCATGAAAATTATTCAATGAACCTATGATTGAATTTACTGTGTTTCTCGTTAAATGGAACTTTGGAAGCCTTACTCTATCATTTCTATTGAAATAGATGTATCAAAAGAAAAAACCATAGGCATCACGACAAAGTGTTTTTTGATTACGGACATAATTGTGTACTGTTAATTTTATAGTTTCTAAAACGTCTGTTAACTATAATAATTATCATTTTTTGATTATTATTCATTACATTTTCTCTTTATGAATTTATTATAATGAAGGTCTAAGAACTATTATTTAATCATACTAAACACATAATATACCGTCTTACCTCGTATATTACTGCTGTAGCTCTCGGACCGGTTTCGGGTGTCACCCATCTTCAACACGATGATTATTTAATCATCTGAAGTCATTTATATCAGGTTTTGGAAGCATATTGTAAACAGTCCCTTTGGCGCAGACGGTAGCACGCTGGACTTCCAATGCCAAGGTTCGAATCCTACAAAATTTCGAAAATTTTATTTAACTTATTTTAAGCATTATGTATATAAGAAATATTTGGTGTTGCAAGTATGAGTCACATGGAAAGAAATTTTTTTTCACAAGGTTCATAAAATATTTAATGAAGAAAATTATTTAAATTATATGAAGGAGAGTTTTCTATTATGGAAGTGCTTCAATGTTAATGAATTGGTGTTTATAATAAGTGATGTATGAGTCAATGTTGAAAGGTGTTGGAGCAATTGAGTAGTTGATTTATTAGTGCCTTTTGAGGAGTTGTCGAAGGGCCATGTAACTAACGATGTTTGACTGAGTCCTCTAAACATCATCCATTAGCTCTTCACACACGTTGCATAATGTATTGATTTTGTAATCACAGGAATTAACTAAAACACTACACACAGTATGCTGAATCACCACCCACCCAATACCTTCAATTCTTCATCTTTATCAGTCACTCGTCCATTTCTCAAAATTGATCGAGTTCCTTGAGAATGATTTCTGATCGAGGTTACTTTTTAATAGTTTTTAATAAAATAAATATAAAAAAACAATAATGAAACAAATTTTTAGGATAGTATGAATTAAACCTAAGTATAGGTTAGGTTAGATTAGTGGTCCCACAAGGGAACACACGCAGACTGATCATTGGCCTTTTGTGATACCACACAATGAAGATTGATTCTAAAGTGGAAGTCCTAAATTTTGCCTAAGTCAGGTGTATTTAGAGTAGGGATCCTTAACGTGGACCTGATATCGTACAGGCTTGGGACCGACGGTGAAAAATCGAATGTGTGAAAATAGAAAAAAACACTATGTAAGGAAAATAGGATCCTAAAAATCAGTGGCTTTAAGTTTTCACTAAGCGATCAACAAACTTTCAAGAATTGAACTAGTAAAATTCTCATTAAAGCCAAAAATATTTTGTTTTTTGTGACCGTTGGTTTAACGTCCTTCTCCTAAGGACCACGAGCTGCGATTTATTCACCTCCCACGTGAATAAATCGAGGGCCAAGGTGGGGATCGAACACCGGTCCTATCATTTCAGAGGCGAGTGCATTAACCACTCAGTTAACCTGGCCCCTTAATTATAGGTTAAGAGAAGAGATTATAAGAGGATGTGAAAGAGTAAATATAAAGCTATAACTCGAAAGATTTTGGAAAGTCTCTCTTAATAATGAACAGAGTTAGAAGGTCCAATGACTCCAAACCGTTATACAAGGTGGAAACGGATATTCGCTTCCCATTCAAGTAACACAGACCTTTCTAATACTAAAAATTTGCATGAATAAAGATGTATATCTGACCTCTTATCTTTTTATAATCATTATCAAAAACGTTTTTCAATAATTCGCAATGATTAAGTATTCTTAGACACTATTTTATTTGTTTGATAATTAGGATTAATTAGGATATATATATATATGATCAAACCACAATAAGAAATGGGAAAACAAGACTAAGATCTTTCAACCGTAACAAGTGGTCTTCGTCAGAGTCAAAAACCCAACTGTTGGGTTTTTGACTCTGACGAAGACCGCTTGTTATGGTTGAAAGTTCTTAGTCTTGTTTTCCCATTTCTTATTGTGGTTTGATCATTGATTGTTATTTCACGTGTTTATGTGAAATCTTTATATATATATATATATATATATATATATATCCTAATTAATACGTCTTAAAAAATATATATAAACTATATATATATATATATATATATATATATATATTATATAAAAGTACAAGTAAAAAGCAAAATTAGTTGCATAATATTTGTAAAAAGATGAATAACGCTTACAGGGTTTAATTTTTGTCTTTAACCGTCTTCAGGAGAGGCTAAATTGCACGACGCAGTGACGGTTAGAACCTGAAACCTAACTTCTCCTGAAGACTGAAGAAGATGAACTGTTCATTTCCAACATTAAGTTTATGTTTCTACTTTTTTTAGGATCATTTAACCGTAACAAGCAGTCATAGTCAAATCTCAACTGGAGCCAAATACGTAGAAAACATCTACTTTCCTCTAAAAATGTAAAGGAAACATCTACTTTTTTCCTCTAAAAAAAGGTAAAACATTTACCTTTTTCCTGCACTTTTCACCTATGAAAATATCTCTCTTGCCTCCCACTCCTCTCAACCCTGTTCTAAATGTTTCTACATTTTTGGCTGTTATTGAAATTTAACTTTGATGAAGACTGCATTTTACGGTTGAAAAATTTTATTTGGTTTTCTTTTTTCTTATTGTGGTTTGAACAGTAATGTATATATATATATATATATATTATCAAACCACAATAAGAAATGGGAAAACAAGTCTAAGATCTTTCAACCGTAACAAGCGGTCTTCGTCAGAGTCAAAAACCTAACTGACTGGTCTTAGTCTTGTTTTCCCATTTCATATTGTGGTTTGATCATTGATTGTTATTTCACGTGTTTATGTGAAATCTTTTATATATATATATATATATATATATAAAGTTTGTGATTTAGTTATTGTAATAATTAAAGATATCTTATCAGATAGACATGAGAGACTTTCAACCATGAGTTTTTGTGTTTAATTAAACGTCGTGAGGTAATATCACACTAAGTCAATTGTCTGGCTAAAGGCCCGCTAAAGAGGAGTATTCACGGAAGGGAATTCAAAAAGGGTTTGATACGAGTGGCTGAGTTTTACTGATCCGGAAGCCTTTGAATTTCTGCCAGCTCTTACCAGTGAAAATGACAAATAAATTAAATTATATTATTGAAATAAATGATTTTGGTGTAGTTTTAGAGAGTTGCAAATATACTGAACACAGAAAAGTATTTATTCTTGAATATAATTAGTTTCAAAGTTATGTTTAAAATCTCATTATTTCAAAAAATAAAATAATATTCTCCAAAGACAAGTTGCTGACTTCTGTACGTTGCCTGTTTAAGGACTACATTCTTGGTCAAGAGACCTGGGTCGATTCCCCGAAAGGGGAAGCACCATATGATCCAAGCCTGACACCTCCTCAAGGACGAGTACCAGTTTTCACACTGATAGAAGTTGGGGGTCTAACTACTTCTTGTTGCTGTGCCTTGAGAAGGCAAACTGCTGCTCACACAGGGAGACTTGAAGCTAGGTTAGGTGTGCCACAAGTCCGCCTGCATGATGAAGAATGAGTGTCAACCTGAAAAGAAGAGAAAGAAAAAAAACAAGCGAAAATCACTCGATTTTTTTTAATGCTATTCCAAGAGCACTTCGTACTCCGAATAGAAGTTCTGTTCGAACAGTTATTGGAATTGAGTAAGTCCCAGTGGCCTCGTTTTTCCTATAGTCAGTAATATAAAAATTATTTATGGGTTTGCGTCCATCAGATGAATATCAATTAATGTTTCTATTAATATAACATATAACGTATAAAGGCCAGTCAGTTCCAGATATTATCATCAAGACATTATTATACTCACCATCAAGATGAACAGCTTCCAAAAACATCTGATATGAAATAAAAAAATCTCAATTGTCCAAATGTTTTAACTTGAAAACTCATTGTTAACAATAAACACTTACCAACGTTTCAGTCTCCATGGACCATCCTCAGGGCATTTTTAATTAAACTTACAAACGCATTTAAGAGAGGTTACGATAATGCTATGCTAACTTAAATGATACAGTTTATATATATATCGTTATATATATAACGTGTTTATTTTCATCTATTCTATATATATATATATATATATATATATATATATATATATATATGATATACAGTCAAAGAGTATATAGGAATAATTTAAGATTAAGGAAAAGTAAGATTTATGAAGTAGTTTTTTTTAAGGAAAACACTTCTTGTTGACATAGACTTCAAATCTTATTTTGTCACTTGATTAATTAATTAATGGTAGTATTAGAGAATACTTTTTATTGATGTCTAGATTGAACTAAATTTCTTGATGATTTTGTTCAAAATTATTTACTGTTCACATTTACTCTAATTCATAAAAAAATTAATTATTTATTTAAATTAAGCGCAGTAACAAAGGGTTTACAAATAGTGGAAATTTAATCCCTTTATCAGGGATCTAGGGTAATGACAAGTGCATACTGGGATACGAGAACCTCACACCAACCTATTATTCCCTTTACTTTGCCCCTTTGCAGACCTTCATATTCCTAAGGGTCATATTCAACTAATCCATGCCCTGTGAACATGGGCATATTCATTATAATTACTTTAAATTTAAAACAAAACCTTTTAACATCATATATAATTTAAAACAATAAAAAGTTAACATAAAATTAATTTATGTTAAATAAAGCCTAATCAAACGTTCAACGCAGAATGTTTGGAAGTATCACTAAAGAAAAACCCTCTCTCATCTTTATAGATGAGTCCCTGATTGTAGGAGAAGAAACAAATCTGATTCATGATAGATTTGACTCTGTTCTACTGAACAGACTGCGTATCTGATTAAGTGATTATATAATCATTAATCAATTCAATATACAGTAGTACCTCGGGATACGAGTGCCCCAACATACGAGTTATTTGAGATACGAGCTGTCAAATGAACAAAATTTTGTTTTGAAATACGAGTGATATTTGAGATACGGTGAACAGCCAACTTTAGTATCAGATGATTTATAAATATGTACATTTCTTTTTTTCTACGATGCCGCCCACTCAGTTCTCAGTTTACCTTTGAAAATTGGAAGATCAATTCAATTGGAAGATCTTGGGAATGTGGGAGAGAGTTTCACAGTTCGTGGCAAAGAAACACCCCGAAAAAGTTGCAACTGGTCGTGCATCGGATCTATTTAATGAAACTTGCCTAACTCATTTCCGTAGCATTCTGAAAAAGAGGAAAAACAAACCTCCTTGGACAGTTTTTTTTTAATCCTGCAAAACTACTCTATTTTTTTAATACAGTAGTATTTAAGTTATGTCTAAGTTAAGTTTAAAAACCAAAATACTAATTACATATGTACGTAAACTTAATAAAACCAGTTTTTTTCTAATCACCTCTACATTCTCTTTTATTATGTTTTTATACATTTGTCATTTATAAATACATCTTTCTTATTCAAAATCGTGTATCAAAAACATTTAGGGGTAAGTATTTTGGGGCTGGAATGGATTAATGGCATTTCAATTGATTTCAATGGGGAAAATTGCTTTGAGATACGAGTAAATTGACATAGGAGCAAGGTTACGGAACGAATTAAACTCGTATCCCGAGGTACCACTGTATATTATTATAGTTAAATTGGTTATATAATCATTAACAATAATATCTATTTCTGATGCAAATATAAGTATCTTATTGCCATTGTATCTATTGGTTTGAACTTGTCTTCCTTTTACAACTAAGTATTTTACGGTTGCTATACATTCAAAACAGGTTACATGAAATGGTAGCATATAAATATGAACCTTAGAAGAACAAAATTTTTACAATCGTGAGTAATTCCAAATAAAAATATATTTTTCACATGAGGCTATATTTCCATCTGGATATTATTCAGCGGTTGGCAAAGATAATTAATGATCGCGGTTTGGCAGATTCTTGACCTCTACAAGGATGTAGCGAACACCATTTGGTAGAATATAAAAAGTTTCATAAGTAAAATTAAAGTAACATTAAATAGAAGATATTGTTTTCGATGACTGATACTAAAACCCACCATCAAAATGATGCCTGGGCAAGGTCATGGGTCATTTTTTGGTACTTGACTTGTTATCTACAATTCAAAAATATCTACATGAATAAAACGATAGGTACAAAGATATTGCAAGTTTGCAATGATGAAATCGTTTAGAAATTTCATCTAAGAAGTATTTGCAAGTTTATTGTTTAGAAATACAATAATGAAAATTGTATTTCTAAAGAACTATCATTTACTTAAAGAATAACAAATTGCGAAAATCACAATATAAAAAATTAAATGCAAAATATTACATTTGGTTGAAAATTTATCCAAAAACAGAGCAATAAATAATAGTATTACAGTGTGTCTATTTCAAATTTTCTTCTGGACAAACAGTTTAGTTCAGGAGGTAAAAAGAATGGTGAATTATTTTTATTGTTTGTCTGTATGGTTACGTAAAGAGTTATTAATGATAAGAGTGGAACCTGATTAATTAAGAATCTTAATGCAGCATATTTAATATACTCATAGCAACAGGGATAAAAAGACGTTAACCCACATTACTTCAAACACTAACTGGCCAGACAATTAAATTGCTTAACAAAAGCAAACTGACCATCAACTCACAAAAATGCCAACTTTTAGCTGTGTTGGACAAAACAAGTGACACCAAACTGACAGAAACTAATATCTACGGCCAAACAATAAAGCCAACCAGAATTATATAGTACCTAGGAGTTACCCTAGACAGAGGACTCAACTTCAAAACACATATTAACAGTATTTTAGCAAAGGTGCATGCTATAAGGAGTAGGATTTACCATCTTATAAATGATAAATCTAGGTTTCTAATTAGAACGAAAGTACTGCTGTACAACGTCCTGATCAGACCCGTACTAACATACGGATGTTCCTTATGGATCCAGTATCTCGATAAAGCTTCTTTAAAGAAATTTACTGCTATGCAGAATAAGACCTTCAGACTGGTCACAGGATCTCCGAGGAATCTAACAAATAAACATTTGCGAAAAGAATTACCCTCAATAGGGCTTATAGAACATATAGCTGATCTCTGTCTCCTCTATTACAACAGAAACAAGGAAAGCGACAATCAACTAATTAATAACTTATGTCACACTGAATCGCAATGTAACGTGAGATAATGAAGCACATACAACGAATAAATAAGCAGAATGATTGTAAAAATTGATCAGTATCCAACAAGGAAGCAGAAGAGAGCTCTTTTAAGAGCACGGGACTGCTAGATGTCGCCCTAACCAGGGAGCCACATAACTTGCTTGCTTCCATATTTAATCGGAACCTGCGATAAAAGTTAAATCTAAATCAGATTAAAATCTAATCAGAAAATAATAAATTTTTGACTTTTAGATAACACATCAAACTAGCACCCATTTTTCCTTTACTGTGGGGAACTACCAAATCCTAAGATCCTAATAATGATGATCTAGTAAGTGTCGGCAATCTTTTCATTAAATAAGTCAAATAAATAAGAGTAGAAAAAAGGTTATATCAGTAACCTCCGCGCTAGAATGTGTTAACTAGATGGTGATAAATATAAATAAATTTAATTCCTGCAGACAACAAGTGCACAAAGTGATAAATTCAAACTATACTACGAACAAATCTGCATAATACCAAGTAATACAATATTATCATAATTAAATCCAAATAGAAAAACAGTATAAGAATAATAGGAAAATTTTGACGTTTAAATTTAACTTCATCAAATGATTACTTAAAACTCTTAAATACATGTTCTGAGGAAACATATTTAATTTTGGCAAAGAATGAATTATTAGGAATGAATTGAATATTACTGAATAATTGAATGACCTTAACTAGAACAACTTACACATGAATATAACCGGATAGATCAAACTAGAAAATACACTAACACTAAAATTGGACTTTGCAACAGATTCATCAAAATTTCTAGATTGGGGCCAATAAAAACTTTTAAATTTATTAGATCCAAGAAATCGGTAGTTAGGTTTCTCTTGACTACCGATTCTGTACATTCTATTCTATTCGATTATGTTTTCTATTATAGTGAAGGTTATACAGATGAGATGTGGCTATCTTATTTATAGCTTTACAAATTTTATAACTTCATTTTCTAATTTTTTTTTTTTGATAATTTTGCTTGCAGAAAGTTTGATATATCATCAAACATCAATTTACAAAAACAATTATAATTGGAAACCTCATTCCATCTTAACTAATAGAAGCCGAAATCTTCAATAGAAACGGCAATAAGAATGTAATGTACACCATGATAATATATATAACAGTAAAAATTCACCTTCCAATATTTCAGACTAGCAGCTCCAAAATAATAAAATAAACCTTAATGCAAGAGAAAGCGATAAACTGCCTCGTTTTTGATAAAAATTCCCACTGCTAGAGCAATATTCCCAAAATAGGGCTGATCTAACGGCACTGTGATTCATACTCCCAATCAATATTTTTGTTCCAACAGTGAAAATTAACGGTACAGCAATGCCTTATATATTAAGTAAGATCACCTTCATTATAAAAAAAAATATATTAAATAAAATAGAAACTGTAAGCATGCCTAATAAATTCTTCAATTCATTATTATAAAATATCCCTTTGACGTTAATTTGACCATATATTTGAACTATGAAGTTGTGCAAAACCTTAAAATATTCATAGAATACAATCGTTGCAATCTAAAATCCTCCGCATTATTACAAATGCTCCTTATTATGTCTAAAACTACACCCTTCATAAAGACCTAAAAATTCCATTCATTCAAAACTTAGCCTCTGATCGTTATAAGTCATTTCACAACAACCTTTACTCTCACCCAAATCCATTTGTACGAATCCGTGCCTCCTCCTCACCTTTCCAGATTCCTCCTTTGTTTGTTTGTTTGTTCCCTTATTTTTTACCTTTCTCTTGTATAAGCATTGTACAAAACTGTACACTTTTTTACTTAACCGAAACTCTTTATATGTTTATTTTCAATTCATTGTATTTATCATGACTGGTAAATCTAACTCATGTTTATAAGAATTTACAGATAGAAATAAAATCAAAACTGAAGATATAAAAATATCAGAATTTAAGAAAAAACTGATAATTAATTTCTTCCTGATTACAAAGTTCACTAATTAAACTGTGAAAAGTCTCTTTTATATTGCCTTTACTTCAATTACCTTTTCTTCGCTTAGAATTCATTAAATCAGAAGAAAAATAATTTAAAACAGTGTTAAATATTAATGTTAAATACAAAATTCTGAACTACTGTGGTCTGTTTGATAACAGATCTAAATAAAATGCATCTATATTACGATTTTTTCCTCAAGGTGATTTAAGATATATAGATAAAATGAATTTAGTATCATACAAAATGATACAAAAAAAACTCTAATAGATAGATATATGCAGCATATCCCTTCAAATTATTTCCTCATAATAATTATCACATGGCCACAAGAGAGAGGCTCCGTGAATTTATATCCTATTTATTATTTCGTAAAAAATTGATCTTGTTGTATTTTGAATGCATTGATTTTCATGATCCATTATAAATAAACATTTCATTTAATATAACTTCTTTTTAGCCATAGATATTACTAAATTTTGAGTAGCTGAGTAAAACAGTGATGATGCAATATGCAAAGTCTAAAGTTTTGAATAAATACCATCTATTGCAATTATTCAGCTGAAATTTGTAGTGACTAATCAAGTTGTAATTAAGTTGATTCACTGCTGTTAACTGTGATAATTAGGGGCCTGCTTATATTGTTCATCTCTTGAATAATTCAATTCAGATTCGATTTCTTGCTATCAGTCGGACAGATTCATTACAGTTCAAAAGTCATTGGGATCTTATTAATTAGTGCTGTATCGCAGAGAAGTTATTGTTGAAACAGGAATATACAAACAAACCAAGAAAAATGTTGAATTATTTTCAGAAGTCGGATCTTTCCGAAAGTGAATGGGGGATGATTGTGGTTAATTGATTTATTTACTTCAAAACTAAATTTGAATGCTTCTTTTTTAACCTTACTTATTTGGTAATGCAAACCGTATAAACTCCTTTCTCCCCAAAGATATGATTTCAATTATTAAATCATGTGAAGAGTTCAGCATAAGTTTATGTTACTCTGGTATGACAACTGCTCCTATGATGTAATATCTTCACGGTGACAATTACGTATAGTTTCATACCATTTTTATATTACTGTAGTATCACAACTGCTCCATACAGTATAGTTTCATACTATTTTTAAGTTACTGCAATATCACAACTACTCAAATGAAGTAATATCTTCATAGTGATAATTACATATAGTTTCATACTATTTTTATGTTACTGTAGTATCATAACTGCTTCTATGAAGAAATATCTTCATAGTGAAAATTACATATAGTTTCATACTATTTTTATGTTACTGTAGTGTCACAAACGCTCAAATGAAGTCATATCTTCATAGTGATAATTACGTCTAGTTTCATACTATTTTTATGTTACTGTAGTATCACAACTGCTTCTATGAAGTTATATCTTCATAGTGATAATTTCTTATAGTTTCATACTATTTGTATGTTAGTGTAACATCACAACTATGAAGTAATATCTTCATAGTGATAATTACGTCTAGTTTCATACTATTTTTATGTCACTGTAGTATCCTAACTGCTTCTATGAAGAAATATCTTCATAGTGATAATTACTTATAGTTTCATACTATTTTTATGTTCTAATGTAGTGCAATCTGTTATTATGTGGTATTTACTCATTTACTCATATCATGTGGAGTATTTTTATGTTATTGTAGTGTCACAAACGCTCAAATGAAGTCATATCTTCATAGTGATATTTACGTCTAGTTTCATACTATTTTTATGTTACTGTAGTATCACAACTGCTTCTATGAAGGAATATCTTCATAGTGATAATTACGTCTAGTTTCATACTATCTGGCTCCTATGTAGTAATAATCTTCATAGTGTTAAGTACGAATACTCAGTTATGTTTATGGTACTTTGGTATAACAACTGGTCTTAGTAAAATAATAATGGTGTTTATTATGAAGAAATATCTTCATTGTAATAATTACATATAGTTTGGTTCTATTCTTATGTTACTGTATTATCACAACTGTATACATGAAATAATATTCTTCATAGTGATAATTATGAATATTTCATCTTTATGATTATGTTATTGTGGTAGGGTAACTGCTCCTATGAAGTAATGTCTTCATAGTGATATTATGTTGAATTTACTACTATGTTTATATCTGCTTAAACACAAATTAAGAATATTAAAAATAAAACAAATTTAAAACTTTTGTTTTGTTAATAGTGTCAAATACCCATTTTAAATATGACTTTTTGTATATTCCATTGATAATCTACAATCTAACATAGTTGAATGGTTATTGAAAACTTTATAAATTAAACCGTATGTTCGAGAACAAGAGAAAATGAAGGTTCATTTTTATCTGCCGCGATAAGGGAGCAGTATTTCGGTTTTGTTCTTATATTGGCTTCGTTGAGATACAGCCGATGGTGAAAGAGAGCCAGCCAAAGATAAGAGCAAGTGAGAGACACAACCAATATGTTGTCTAAAAGAGAGAGAAAAGAGGAATTTAAAGAAAAACTCGTTGCGTCAGACTGAATGAATTCGTGAGGTGAAAGAGAAAACAAATTGTATAAAATCAGACATTTCAAGTTGGATAATTTTTTTTTGAAATTTCAAAATACGCCTGAACATGATTGTATTGATTATTCAATATAACTAATGTTTTGTGTGACTGGTATTTATTATTTTAATAACCACCATATTAATATATAAACTGAGTACCAGTTTCAAATGTATGTATTTCACAAAAAATAAAAAACATACAATGAAACAATAAATAGTAGACTTAATTTAATCATACTTAAGATAATCTGACGAGAAAATCCAGTGATGCTTTTTATACTTTATCAGCATTTCTGAGTTTTTTTAAATTGACCCATCAACAAAAAAAATTATTCACAGTATATTACTCTGGGAATATCAAATACAATATTCAATTACTATATAATGATAACTGGGCAAAAAACAAACGTTATATTTTTTGTGTAAGTATAACATTTCTTTTTATACTCATATTTTTGAAAAAAGTCTAACAGCTTTTCTACTAGCCAGTAATCAACTGTATTTAAACTTCTAAACATATATACAAACACATATATACACACTAATATCAACGAAATAATCTCAAAACTGGATTTAGGGGACTTTAAAATGTTTAAACCCTTCAAAATCTTGAGTTATTTTATTTTACTATAGCTATAATAAGGTAATAGTTTACTGGGACCAGTAAAACTGCTGAGCTTCTTGGAGGCGTTGAAGCTAACTGCTGGGGTACTTTAGTACAGAAGAGGGGAAGTACAACGTTTTTTTTTTTTAGACGTAGTGCTATAGTCGCTCTCAAATAATAATAATAGTAATAATATTATTAATATTATTATAATATTAATAATAATAGTAAGCAGGCTTGCACTCGCACTAATCTTACATAAAAACACACCAATCATCCGGAAAAGCATAGCTTATTCCCTGGTAATTATATTCGGAACAATTAGTGGCATAAACACTGAAATTATTATAACGTTTCAACATAATCAAATATGTTCAATAAACGGTACAGCTATTGGTCCACTATAAACACTTTCCAGGAGAAGTCGATAAAAGTTTTACGCAGACTAAAGTAATAAAGACGCGCGGAGGAAAGATAATTTCAGTTGAGCAAAGATATAAGAGACTTAGATGTCAGAGGGAGTTATAGAGAAATGATATTGTTAAGAGAGAGAAAGAGAGGAATGCAGAGGGCACGTACGGTCACTTCGTTAGTGAGAGACCAGTTCGTCCCCTTCAAGATATGCTTTAATTACATTAACAAGAAGGGTCCTTTCAGGTTCACATCTTCCTTCAACTCTCCTCCGCAGTTATATCTGTATAATATATTTACAAAAATCTAACAGCACATTACCATAATTAGACTTACATAACTAATTATACAAACCAATTTGAATAAACTTTTCTAAAACTGTACCAAATGCAGCTCAAAACTTGTAAACTACATATTCTTTCATATCTATAGATACAGGAAAAATTGTAATGCTGGGAAAAAAAATCAAATTTAAGTGAAAATATAAATAGCAAATATCAACTAATAATAGAAAAAGAAATATAGAAATAATGAGTAAAAATAACACAAAACTAGAAAGTATTAAAACCGGTAAACATAATAAAGTAATTTGATTATATATAATTATAAAAAATAATACCGTTATTCTATTACCTTTTTTCCTTAGATAATGTATATTTGGTTACACATTTTTCTATCTGAATAACTCACCAGAGTCCCCTATTGTTGAGTGTAAAAGTTTTTCTAAATAAATAATCTACCAATGATCAAACCACAATAAGAAATGGGAAAACAAGACAAAATGGTTTGATCATTGATTGTTATTTCACGTGTTTATGTGAAATCATTTTATATAATCTACCAAAGAAGCACTAGAAATAGTATATTCTCTTTTTTATTTTATGTTATATTTATAAACATTTGCGAAAAGAATTATCCTCAATAGGACTAATTGAACATATAGATAATTTATCCCTGTCTCCTCTATTACTCTCTTTTCAAATCGAGGAATTCTCCCGATTCGGTCAAGGACCTTGTCTGCCTTGCCTACTGTTTGATAGTAGTTCTTTATTCAAATACATGTTGTTAAGTAATATGTTATATTTATCATAGATTTCCATCTTGTATATTTTCTGCAATTTTTTACATTATTTCCTTGTCTTTTCCATACCATGTCTAAGAGACAAACTACTATATATTTATCGCTGATAAGTTTCAACTGCATATTATTCATCATCGGGTAATGAATGGAGTTGACTTGAAGATTTACTCATTTAAAGGTTATAGAATTTAAAGATAGTGCTGTTTGAAAGTAGAGCTGGTCGTCTACTCCAGAATTGCATTAAATATCCAGTGATAAAGTTCATTGAAATTTAAAAAATTATTTGGAGAGATAGGACATTGACTACGGCAGAGAAAATATAAGGCTCATCATCGGGTAATGAATGGAGTTGACTTGAATATTTACTCATTTAAAGGTTATAGAATTTAATGATAGTGCTGTTTAAAAGTATAGCTGGTCGTCTACTCCAGAATTGCATTAAATATCCAGTGATAAAATTCATTGAAATTTAAATAATTATTTGGTGAGATAGGACATTGACTATATAAGTTTATAGAGAAATATAAGGCTCAAAAGCCCTGACAGTGCATTTGGAGGCAACGTACGTAGAAAGACAAGTCCTTGTCTGCAGCCTCTCCCCGTTTGACCTCTCAATTGTATCACTATAATCAGTATTATTATCTAAAATCATTAATAATAAACATTGTTAATTAAGAATAGGCATATTGTTATAAGTAGTACAAGAAGAGCATTATTATTATTTTTACAAGTTTTACTATTGTTTTAATTATTAATTGAATAACATCTTTAAGCTGCTAGTTCACTGTTGTGCTTGAAATACTCTGCCTCTAGTGTCATAATAGAATAGTCTGGTATAACTTCAAAGGCAAAAAATAAATTACTTTTTTAAAAAAAAAAGTTACTGTATTTCATTTGTTTATTGTTTGTGCTTGTAGTTTGCTTTCATGATATCTACAAATATAAATAATTCACCTAGATTAGTTTTGTTCATTTCTGTTATTCATTTATATATGTTTTATGCATTTCTATGCAGATTCTATGCATAATAAGTAGAGTTAAATAGTATGCCAAAATATTTCTATAATGGCTACTTATCAAACTTGTTAAAAAACAGCACAGTTTTATTCACACAGTACAGTTATAACCTGATATATCGAAGAAAGCTGTATTTTCAAAATATGCTTCACTTAAAACTGCAATGAATTCATGTTTTTTAACTCTTTGTAGATATGAATAGTCTACACCTTCAGTTATTTCAGATATCTTATACCTATTTCATCAGTAGTTAATGCATTGTAGATACATCTTATATTTCTATAATTATATATTGAAAACAATTTACGATATCTACAGAAAATATGTTAATACATCTAAAATATTTTGCAGGAGGGCAAATCTTTGACTTCTACAGAAAAGCCGGTATTATATTGAAGTTATGATGTTACATGACCATGTCAGAAAACAAATCAGTATATCGTATTTATGTACAATCGTCTATTCAGGAGATATTCGTCTAATTGTAATGGATATCAAACTGTTCGCTAGGTTGTACACATGATATATATAGACTGATTGTTGAATTCTCCTCAGTACTATAAATATTTTTGAAATATTATTTGTGGTTTCTATTGTACTCTGAGATAGCACCCATTGTCTTCAGTGTTGAGGACGGTTAGGCATATAGATTGCTTGATATATCTTTGAGATATGATAACAAATGTGTTGGATAGCGAACGAATATATAAATGACTTATGTCAAATGGGTCTGGAATAATAAAAGTTGCCAGAGAGCATTACCTCTCTTTAGGAGAATAAGAAGTTATTTAATGATTCCAGCTTTAGTCATTTTGAATTTGCTCATATCGACTAATATGAATTTCTATGCTAACTTCTGGGATATCTCTAGTAAATTACTTCAACGTCGAGTGACTTCTTTCTAGAGTATTCTGAGAAGATTTAACCTCAGATTGTGAGCAAAAATGAAGATAAAAGGAAACTATGCACAATTATGCTCTGTGGATTAATAGTTATAGTTAACTGCGATCCTTGAAACTACTTCTTGTTGGATAATAATCATCATTTTGACTGCCTTCTCACTCATTCTCTCTCTCTCTCTCTCTCTCTCTCTCTCTCTCTCTCTCTCTCTCTCTTCTCTCTCTCTTCTCTTCTCTCTCTCTCTCTTCTTTCTCTCTCTCTCTCTCTTCCTTTCTCTCTCTCTCTCTTTCTCTCTCTCTCCTTTCTCTCTCTCTCTCCTTTCTCTCTCTCTTCCTTTCTCTCTCTCTCCCTTTCTCTCTCTCCCTCCCTCTCTCTCTCTTTCTGTCTCTCTTTCCCTTTCTCTCTCTCTCTCTCTCCTCTCTCTCTCTCTCTCTCCCTCTCTATCTCTCTCTCTCCCTCTCTCTCTTCCCGAAATGGATAATTCATCTATGATTAATTACATTAAGTCTTAAAGCCATTGTATGTTGGACTCACACTAGATACGTACTTGATCTGTACTTCAATAGTATTGTGTGTTTCTAATATCCTTATTCTATTTGTATTTGATGAGACTTTTTCGTAAACTATTATACTGACTAAGAAGTTTAAAATAATTCAACCATTCTTTTAGAACTTACGAATTTAGAATCAGCTGCTGGAAAAACGTGATTGGTATGTTAGTTTTTATAAGAAACACTGTAACCGATGAGGATCCTTAGTCCTAGTAAATGTTAACATTCAGCTAACCTTATCCTACTGAAAATGAAATAATTAAATAATCCAGTTAATACCTATAACATTTATTTGTTATAACCTACAGTAAAAATCCTCCTGGATGGTTAGAGAGTATCTATTACAGTTGACTACTTTTCTCTTGGACGGTGTTGCCTTATAAAAATTGGATCTGTTTCAAACAAAAGACAATCGTGTTTAGAGATTTTTTTACTCAATTTGTATTCCTCTATATCTTATTACACGCATAGTAGCAGATGCTATACGTTTTTTCCCATGTTTATTGTTATTTGTTTAGTATCTTCTTTATGTCAATTCTTTGAGTGAAACTAACCATAAATCATTTGTATTTTTTTACTTGACACTTCTTGGAAGGAAAGCTATAGTTGCTATTTAAAAACGTAAATCTTCCATTATATAGTAACTTTTTAATAAAAAATGTATTTGATGTTAAATATTGTATTCATATTAATTATCTACAGCTACTAATATTATATCATTTTGGTTAATCTTAGATTTCAAGTATAATTTTGTAACTTACATGTAATATTTTATTTCTAGCAATCTATTAAAAGACAATTTATCTATTTGATGTTAGTCCAGCTATAAACTCTAAGGAACAGCTTACCTGCTATGTACTCTTTTTATCACTTAATGACATGAACTTCATTTCTTAGAATAATATAAATTCTGAATTTACTGTTAAACGTAAAGATTAGCTTACAGCCTACTGTACTTTTTTCTCTCTGCTATGCTATTATCTCGTGTAGATTCTCAATATATATACTTTGGGAGAAGAAATTTTTTGAAACAGATTTCATAAAATGAATTCCTTATTTTTAATCTTGTATGTTTCCTACGTACTTTCTCTTATTGTCATACACAAGTTTTCCACTTTTGGAAATTTCTCTGCTATCATATAAACAAATTCTCAAAATGATTTATTGTTAATATTCACAAGGAGTCCAAAGTTTCGGTCTATTTTGACCGTTTTAAAATAAAATAATAAACAATAATACTAACTTAATTGTGAATTAAGTCAATATTAATATTTTTGTTTTTTCTTGAAAATCGTCAATTTTGACCAATATACGGACCCCTTTTGAATATTGAAAATAAATTATTAGGAGGAGAATTTGTTTATATGATAGCAGAGAAGTGGAAAACTCGTGTATTACAATAAGAGAAAGTATGTAGGAAACATATAAGATTAAAAATAAGCAAGCATTTAATGATATATATATAAGAAGATTTCACATAAAAACGTGAAATAACAATCAATGATCAAACCATAAAATGAAAAGGGAAAAATGACTATGATCTTTCAACCGTAACAAGCAGTCTTCGTTTCGCGGGGTTTTTGACTATGACGAAGACTGCTTGTTACGGTTGAAAGATCTTAGTCCTTTTTTCCCTTTTCATTTTTTGGTTTGATCATATATATATAAATATTGATAAAAGTATCGACCCTGGAATAGAAACAGAACTAAAGTTTATCGGGACTCGGTCAGTTCTTCAGGTTCAAATTAAACTCTCATTGCCAACGTTTCGGTCTTTATTTAAAACCTTTTTCATAGACCTACAAAAAAGAGGAAATATAAGAAATTATACAATCATTCAAAAATCAAACATACATAAAAGTGCAATTAGTTACAATTAAGAAATTACAACAGAAATTTTTACTATAGGTTAGTGAGAAAACTTACAGAATTATAAATTTTGAAACAGAAAAATTAAGTATTACATTACAAATTTTTTTACAAAGAGAAATAGTATGTGGATTTTAACAACAACTGTAGTCTGAATGAACACTACAGTTTCTGAATGTGTTCATTCAGACTACAGTTGTTAAAATCCACATACTATTTTTCTTTCTAAAATAATTTGTAATGTAATACTTAATTTTTCTGTTTCAAAATTTATGCTTCTGTAAGTTTTCTCACTAACCTATAGTAAAAATTTCCATTGCAATTTCTTAATTGTGGCTAACTGCACTTTTATGTATGTTTGATTTTTGAATGATTGTATTATTTATTATATTTCCTCTGTTTTTGTAGACCTATGAAAAAGGTTTTAAATAAAGACCGAAACGTTGGCAATGAGAGTTTAATTTGAATCTGATGAACTGACCGAGTCCCGACAAACTTTAGTTTTGTGTATATATATATATACAAAAATCCAAGATTCTCTGGTTATTAAGTTTTTGTTTATCTTTTCTGAAAGGCAGAACACAGGCATATCTTAAAGTATGCCATCTGTAGCTCATGACTTCCACAATGATAACTTTGACTACATGAATAAAGGTCTGAAAGTTCATTTCTACCTATTCCATTGTGTTACTAATGATTTATCACACTACTGTTATCATTTGATTAGAAATCATTTTTTTTTCTGCTTCATAAACTAATATGGTTTAATTTTTTTCAGGTATGTTTTGTCATCAACATTTCAACATTTTATATAGTAAGTAAAAATTTAAATATATTAATATACACATTTTTCTTTGAATATGTTCATAAAAATAACCAGTATATATGTTATATATATATTTTAATTCATAAAAACTAATTTTCATTCGTAAAATGTTTCAATACAGAACAACATAAGTACAAGTACTAAAAAAAAGTAAGACACAGAAAAGAAACTCATTTTCTCTTTTTAATTTTCGGTAAATTTTTCTTCAGGACGAAGAAAAAAGGAGGAAGGTGATTGACCCATTCAATTCAAAGAGACGGATGCTAACCCATTCACTCCTTGTCTGATTTACTTGGTTCTTTCTCTTTTTTTTAAAAATTCTAAGATATATAGTAAAATCATACGAAAGCGATTATTAATAATAAATAACACCATAATAATTAATGAAACCTACTTTTTCATGTGCTTGGGTTTTCGGACAGTTTGTAATGAGCTGTCAGGATCTACTTGGTTCATCCCAAAGTTTTAAGAGTAGGAAAGTGTTTTGCAGGTAATTTTCTATGAACAGCTGGCTGAGTTTTTTTCCCTCCTTTAATCTGAAAGCCAATAAATGTCAGTGTTTTTGCCACGTTCTTCAGAAAAGGTTTAATTTCATCCTTAACTGCCTGATTTCAGTTTTTTATTCCCCCTCTCAGTAGTGCAGAGAGAGAAGTTCTCGTCTGCTTGTTTGATTAGCATCTACTCTCCTTATCTTCCTTATTACGTCTTTTATGTTGGAACCTTCCAATTTCATTTTATTTAGTGAAAAATCGAATAAATTTGAAAATTAGAAATGTATTCCTTGTAATTATCTACTATCTTATAACTTTGGACGTGATGAATAAGAGTATGATAAATAGCAGTCTATTGGTTTATTATATATATATATATATATATATATATATATATATATATATAAATGATCAAACCACAATAAAAAATGGGAAAAACTCCAGTTGGGTATTTGACTCTGACGAAGACCGCTTGTTACAGTTGAAAGACCTTAGTCTTGTTTTCCCATTTCTTATTGTGGTTTGATCATTGATTGTTATTTCACATAAACACGTGAAATCTTTATATATATAATATTATATAATATATAATATTATATATATATATATATATATAAGTTTCAACATGAAAAGGACATAAAAACAAGATAGTGTAATTAATGTTGAGTAAGTTTGATGTAGTTTAAGTTTGATTAGAAGTGGTTTAAAATGACGTGATGAAAACAAACCTGTTCTTACAAAATTATGTTTGGTTTTCATGTAAATTTTAAACTGTTTTAATTCTTTTTAATAATGTTTATTAGTTAATATTATTGTGTGAATTAAGTTAGTTTATTATTTTACTTGACAATGGTCTATGTACACCAAAACGTCGGATCCGTTATAAATATAAAAAAAAAAAACTTATTTGGTGAACTAGTTTATATGTTACCAATGAAATGGAAGACTCGTATAAGACAATTAGAGAAGGTAAATAGGAGACATACAAGGTTAGAAATAAGCATGACATTTAATGAAATGTGTTTAAGAGAAGGTCTGCTCCCAAAGTATACTAATATATATATATATATATATATATATATATATATATATATATTTCAATGATTGTTTCAGGGTACAAATCCTCAAACAAATCCCCGAGTCTAATTCTCATGTCACCCTTAGAGCTTCCGAAGAGGCATTCATATGCCTCCTTGGGGCTCGTTCTCCTCCTGGTCTTAACCTGTACCGTTAATTTTTATTATTTCGTATTTTTTATATACTTTTTATCTTGTTTTCTAAATAAATATTGGAGGGATTTCTATTTTTCCTCTCCTCCGCTGGGGGGCAGCATTGCGGTGGTTCCACGAGTTACTCTGGAGGCCAGTAGCAGTTTGCTTCTCAACGCGAGTACTTCGCACTTCTTCCCGATGACGACGGATGTCGAAATATCGAAGTCAGTTCTGTAGTGTCTTTCTGTGTTCTTTTCTCTGTGTTAAAGTGTATATATATACTAGTGTATACTGGCAGCAGATTGTCTTGTAAACATATTTCATTAAAGTAGACGGCAGCTTCCGCATGCTTAGTGGAGAGGTTCTCCACACCATGAGCTAAATCGGTAAAACGATATATGTACTGACAAAAAAAAAACACCAGCAAACGTTCGTAAATGCGGAAGCTGCCGTCTACTTTAATAATATATATATAGAAAGTGATATGAAACGTGACAAAACTTTTATTTACATCACAATAAACAAACACTTTTTAGAAATAAAATTACATTTCATTTCTCAAATAAGGAATATTATTTTTCAATTACTATACCAAAGTTATTAATTGGAATAATAGTTATCAATATTAATAATTAGTTGTATAACAATTATAGCATTTGCTAAAATGAGTAATGCTCTGGTACCCATAACTCTTTTCGAATACACAAATAAAGTTTTTCCTATTTCTCAATCTATTTCTAAAGAATGAAATAGATACGTTGTTTACCAAATCAAAACTGTTGGATTTCAGTTTAGAGGTAAGACAATGTGTATTCCACTTAATATTCCTGATATATATTTAATGACCTCTTTTTGAAATACTTTTATCAACTTAATTATTAACATCTATTCTAGAATAATTTCCTAATGTTCAGCTTTAAAGGAAAATGTTTATATTGATTGCTTAGCTTATTTATTAAAAGTCAACTAGAGAGAGTTGAAACTACAGCATTTCTGTCAAAATCTTCTTAAGCAATTTATTTTTTTGAGATGAAATAGAAATTAATTTGAATACTATTGTATTGAAATGTAGTTTAGTATAAAGCAGATTGTTTGCGTAAAAGAAATCAGGTTATTGCCTGATCTTCATGGAGCAATAGTCGAATGTTTTCCAATGATTAAAATGTTTTTGCATTTTATTTTCCAATGATCATTCTTCCACTTATTGTGCTGATTTATCCTCAAAAGTTGGTAGCTCGGTCCAGAATAAGAGTTTATTGATCAATAAACTCTTTATTATTGTATTATGTAATATGTTAATATGAAAATATGTTATAAAAATGCAGTTTTATTTATCTATAAATTGCAGTAAAAAAATTTGAAATTAGCTAGCGTTCTTTGTCTCATTTTATTATTTTAAGAAAATAATTTTTTTGCTGGCTTGTATAATGTGATCAATGTATGAGTGACATTAACACATACCCCTTTTTCATTTTACTTATTTCCTACAATACACAAACAGTTCCGCATGCCTGACTCCCCTCACCTAGATATTCAGAAGTTATGGCTATCTGATTGATAGATTATCCGTTTTTATCCGGACTACTTTTTGCTGGCTCCTTTTAGAAGCTATTAGTGTGAAGAAGATTTTCGTGCCTCGCTTGCCAATTTCTTGCAATTATTTATATCCACTACATAGACGACATCTTTGTCATTTTGTCCCATGTTAAACATGATTTACACCTTACGTCCTTCCAAATATTCTTATCATTTATCTCCTTTACTCACCAAGTGTCCAATACCCTCTTTTCCATCTTTGATGTCAATATAATCTATGACAAATAAGCATACATCAAATATGTAGCAATTTAAATGATTGTAACTTCCATATTAAACAATTAAAGAAAAATGTTCTCTGCTTGGTAGTCCTTCTAACTATATAAAGAGAGGTTTAGTCCTTGCTGATGTGCATTGTACTTCTGCCCCTATCGCATTGATACTAGTGTTCTCATTTCTACTTACATTTCTGTTGATCATAGCTGGCAAAGAGTATTTCCCAAAACTTATTTCCTCCTTCTGTACTTCGTCCATCTTTAGGAAGGCTCCTACTTTCTCTTACCGCAGACCTGCAGTTTTCAGATCTATCTCTTCACATATCTCTTTCCAAAGTTCCCGAATGAAACTAGTGATATGGTCAATGTCAATGTAGACTTTGCAGATTTCTAAAAGTTTTTATTTACTTTTATTATTATTTACTTTATTTATCCCTGGCTCATATTCCTCCATAAGTTTGTGAGGATACATTCATTGACTGCCTCATGAATAAGACTAACTTCAGCTTTTGCTCTTGAATAAGACTAACTTCAGCTTTTCCTCATGAATAAGACTAACTTCAGCTTTTGCTCATGAATAAGACTAACTTTAGCTTTTGCTCATGAATAAGACTAACTTCAGCTTTTGCTCATGAATAAGACTAACTTCAGCTTTTGCTCATGAATAAGACTAACTTTAGCTTTTGCTTGTCTTTGGAGGAATTCACATTTTTATACCTTATAGTGACGAAGTTTTCGTTACCTATTTCTTTCCTCAAAATGTATGTGTTTTCTTTTTGGGGAATTTTGTTTATGCAATTCGAGCAATCGTTCTGTATACTTGCTCTTATATGCATATAAATCTTCCAGAGTATGCACGTGAAATAAAATTTAATGTCTAAACCACAGTAATAACTTCAGGACAATGGTTTGAAAAACGGATTTTCAAATTGGTTCAGTGAAACTTGCAGAAGTTTGACTTCAGAAGAAGTTGTGTCCAGGGGATATATAATGATTAAAAACAGATAGATTACCTCTGTTGATCCACCTGAAATCTCCATCTCTCTCTCTCTCTCTCTCTCTCTCTCTTCTCTCTCTCTCTCTCTCATTCTCTCTCTGTTCATCTTCTAGGCAACTTTTATTACAAAAAAAACTTTTCAAATATCGACTATTCTGATTCTTTGTTTATAAAAATTTAAAGTCAAAATATATGTAAAAAAATTGAAATTAGCCAGCGCCCTTCGGCTCATTTTATTATTTTAAGAAAATAATTTTTTTTGTTGGCTTTTATTATGTGATCAAAGTAATACCATAATGATCAAATACGCAGGAAATCGTTTCAAATTGATTGAATGTGTACATATCTTCTTGTTTCATGTGAAATGTACTTCAAGAATTTAAAATGAACATAGTATACCTACAATAAATTGCTATCATGCAGATGTAATTCTTCTGATTGTGTCTGTTTACATCCATATAAAATGCGACTTGAAATACCAATTCAATGGCGTGGTTAGGAAAGAAAACCAATCGTAAATTAGATTCAAAATAATCGTTTTCCTGCTGGCAACAGTAGTCGTCAATTATAGGAAGTAATCGTTTTAGTCTGGGTTGACCTGTTGCTTGTGCTTCTGCTGAAAAAAAAGACCTTTGGATCTTGTGGTCGGGAAGCAAACAAATCTTGGATCAAGAAAGGAGGAAGTGAGATGGTAACAAGGAAAACCAGGTTGTTAGACGAAGTGAGATTGTGTCCACGCCAGACCCGTCGAGATCAATATCCTTTCAACTCTCTCGAAAAAGGAACTCTACTAGCCCAATACAATAACCAAATTCAACGAATTTTAGTACCAAGTAAAAGGATTTCTTTATTAGTAACTGTTAAACTATCATTCAATTAGCTAGGAAAATCAAATTGGTTAAAGTAATAGATAGAAATAATACATGAAAAAAAGATATAAAACTAAAATACCAATATATAAACGAGTTTAAATGATTTAGAGACTAAGCATGAAAATATAAGACGGCAGGAGTTAGGGTATTTTTACGTTACCTGAGAACATTTCAATTTAATAATTTAGATATACGATATAAAACGACTTGGAGGTTACTAAAATTTTTAGGAGCCTCAGAACTGAATCGGAATCACCGATTGCTTTTACGCTAAATATAATTTTAAAAATCTTTTTTCAATATATTGTAAAAAGGTACAAAAAAAATAAGTTGATACTAATATTGTCACATGAACAATAAAAAACACATTTTGTGAAGAAATATAAAACAAATTCTTCACTTTCTTGGGACAGATCAATATTGCAATAAAATTATATTGTAAAAAAAGGTCAAAGTAACCATTTTTATCAAAACATTGGCTCCAATTAGCTCATAATATAGCTAGTAAATATATTCGTAAAGCAACCTACTTGAAAACGATGGAAAATAAATATATCAAAAATAGCATAATATTTGATATAGTTTATGGTAGGAATGTACTACATCTATAACAAGGTTAGGTTAGGTTAGGTTGCATGGCTGCCCCACAAGGGAACACACGTAGGCTAACCATTGGCCCTTTGTGATACCACACAATGAAGATTGATTCTACAGTAGGAGAAGGCATTTATTCAAGAAGGCAATTTTGAATATACTTATCCTGTAATTTATATGTTTAGTGCTCTTAATTTTTGATATAAAAATCATAATAAACAATATTGTTGCCAAAAGATTGGATGATTAATCAATAAATCTTTACCCCTCTGATGAATGTCATACAAAAACATTCAAACTTTCTGTTTTTTTTCCCGGTGTTCTTGATTCATTAGTTTAGTTTTTAACTTTGTTGTCTTCTTAGGAGAGTTGTTTCTGCAATATGAATTATATACAATATATAAAAGTACGGTATATATTTTTTGAGAAGATTTATTTTCCCTCGCATGATTTACGTCCATCTTGATATAATCATGTTGTTTTATTCATTTTACTTATGATTAGAAAGGGGAAAAACACTAAGTGGCCATTTAAAATATTTGATTAGGTTGCAGTGGCAGTATCACAAGGGAACACACGTAGGCCGAGCATTGGCCCCGTAGAGTAGACATAATTTTATATGGTTATTAATCATACACAAGATAACCTCTATTTACTAAACCATACAAGTGCTTTCTGATTTACTCACTAGATTAAGGAACACACGTAGGCCGAGTATTGGACCTTTGTGATACAGCATAATGAAGATTGATTCTACATTGGGAGTCCTAAATTTTGCCCAACTCAAATGTGTTTATAGTAGGGATCTTTAACGAGTACCTGACATCGTACAGGCTCTGGACCGACCGTTTAATGTTCTTTTCTGAGGGACAACGAGGTCAAATTTATTCACCTCCCGCGTTAATAAATCGATGTCCAGGTGAGGATCGAACCCCGCTCCTATTATTTCAAAGACGAGGGGGCAGGCTACCTCAGTGGTTACGTGCTCACCTCTGAACTGATAGGACCGGGGTTCAATCCTCACCTGGCACTCGATTTATTCACGCGGGAGGTGAAAAAATCTGAGCACGTCGTCCCTCGGAGAAGGACGTTAAACCGTCGGTCCCGAGCCTGTACGATGTCAGGTACTCGTTAAAGATCCCTACTCTAAATACATTTGAGTTAGGCATAATTTAGGACTCCCACTGTAGAATCAATCTTCATTGTGTGGTATCACAAAGGGCCAATGCTTGGCCTACGTGTGTTCCCTTGTAGGGCTGCCACTGCAACCTAACCTAACCTAGTTCAAAGACGAGTACGTTAACCACTGATCTAATCTAACCCCCACATCTATATCAAATAATAATACAGTACTAATACAGTATGAGTTGCAATTCATTTGTCTCCCTAGCTAACTGGTACTAAGATGTGATGGGAATACAAAGATGTTAAAATAGAGAACTCCATATAAATCACTAAATTGTTATTTTTATAATGACACCAGCCACTAAATGTGGTTAAAAATTAGCGAAATGTACGCTACTTGTGAGAGACCGATGAAAGTAGATCGGATTGGTTAGAGTAAGAAGAGAGGATAAACGAGTCGGTGGAGGCTTAATATGACTGTGATGTAATAAAGGGTGAAGAGCCTGTGTCCCTAGAAATTTCATATCTAGAATCTCTGTAATCACACTGCTTATTTCACTGTTATGAATAACTGAATGTTCATTTTTTGTATATTTCTTATTATACCTTGATTATTCTGAAAGAGATTAAAATGTTGAACAACCTTTTAACTCATTTTTTTATGGTAAAATGATATCAATTTGATCACTTAAGTAGATTTTTATCCACTTAACTTCTTAAATCAGCTCACCTCTAATTTTTTTTTATCGGAGGTCCAGTACAGACTAAAGTAGAGATTCCCAAAGTGGGTTTCGCAGAACCCACTGGTTCATTAACAGACTGTCTGGGGTTCCGCGAAAAACATTTAGAGAAAAAAAATTTCTAGATTGTTTTTCTTTAGTGGCTATGGATTTATTCTGTGTTTCTTCTGAATCATGAAACCGAATAATACTTATACATATAAGTAGAAGTGGCCAAAATTTTATTCATATTTAGGATGAATCACTAGTCAGTTTTTTGAGCTATCTGACTCCCAAATGTCCTTCTATTGCAAAAAAAGAACTTGACACATTGCTGCCGCTTCCCTCTACCTATTATGTCAAACCGGATTTTCCTTTTATACTGCCATAAAAATTAAATATTTATATTTATAATTTATATTATGATTGTATAAAATCATTAGAATCTGGGGTTCTTGGAAAGTTACTGAAGCAAAAAGAGTTTCGAGTCGAAAAAAGTTTGAAAAACTCTGGCCTAAAGAGTAGCATTCTTACCTTTACTAAAAATGACATGTTAACATCTCGACGATGACTAGACATTGTTCATGAGGGAGATTGACAATTTTGTTCATGATATCTCTCAGAGAAGGTGGAAAACCTTTGGTCTCAAAATTCTGTGATTTTAGATATTTTAAAACTTTCTATTCTAAAAAATTTGAGTAAGATAAATTTAGCACTATTGATTGAGAATCCACAAGTTAATGTAGTATGTTTATACTTAAAATTTACTCCAAGAAAATTACAGTTTTTGTACTCTTTTATAAAAGAACTAAACTATATATCTTATAAAAAGTTGTTATTGGGAATAGAAAATTCACATTTTGGTTTATCAAAGAGTGGCCTTCATGAAAGCGTATTCCCTGTAAAGTAAAACTGATCATTTCATTTAATTATATTTGAGTCGTTTTCTTAGACCTATGTAGCTATTTAAAAATAAATGCATATCTACATTTTTTTTTATTCAAACAGTAGTGGAACTTTAAAATTTTCTTTTCCTGAAGTTCAGCATAGAATGATAAAGCAAAGTCTAAACCACATTAAGAAATCAGAAAAAAATTGAGGTCTTTCAGCCATAACAAACTGTCATTATCAGAGTAAAATTTCTGGTTTTATAAACAAATTATATCCTTTTTTCTGATTTCTTATTTTGGTTGGGATGTTGATTTTTATTTGACATATTTATTGTGAAATCTTGTTATAGAATGGTAAAAATTGTGAAATATATGTATAGATGACTTTTGTTTTAGTATACTGGACATATTTAGAGAAAACTCTGAATTCTGTCAATTAGAAATATTCCCAAAAGGAATTCTCTTTTATTTTATTGTAATGTTTCTTTTTTTTAAAAAAAAGAAAGGGACAAATATATGAGGAATCATTTTGAATCCATTTTGAATTGGAAGCAGGGAATGATTTGTTTCGTAAAAACTGACTAATGACAAGGGTTAGATAGTAAAGTGACTGAACTGGATGTGACAGGCTTGTCCATCTCGGAATACAAACGACTGTGGTGCCCAGTGCCATCAACGCTTTAGTACTTCACCTTGACTGTGCCCTCGTCAGAACAACGTCAGCCGGCCCTCCTGCCCTCTCCTCGCTAGTGTCAAACACGTCATTGCAATATGACCGACTGCAAATGGATCCGAACTGAATCGCATATTCAGAATAATACAAGAGCTCATTCATCACTTGTAAATCCCCATGCTAACCGACAAAAACATAAACCCAATATCAAATGATTTATTTTAAACACTCACTTGTAGATGAAATTCAAATTGTATAAAAAATAATTCATCAATTACTTGAGCATAGCCTCCATAATAAGCTATCTATTTAGCATACTCAAATCAGAAATTGCAACACCAGATATAATCTTAGCCAAACTTGTTGCATATTACAATTTTATTAAAATTTCTGTTAAGCATTCTACGAGTATCAATTCATAAAAATGATAAAATTGACAAAACTTAAAAAAAAAATTACATTTCATTTTTCACTCATTCAAAGTAAAACATATTACGGAATATCCAATGGGTTCACTATTTACTTGTAGTTTCCTTTCTTACTATCATTCTGAGAGAAAAAATAAATCTGTAAAGCAAAAATCAAACAATGTAGTCATAATAAGTCTATAATTTTATTTTTATATTGCATTTAACATAAAGAAATAGATTCAAAGAAATTCAACTTGAATCTGTCATAATTACTATATGTATAAACATTTTATTTTGATAATTCTATTTTTCTTAAATATGACAAGAATTTTAAATTTTTTAATAATAAGAGAGTAGGGAAATTGAATAATCTGATCTCCATGCAAAGGTTGTGTATGCTCAGAGGTGAGGCAGAAAGTTCTGTCTGCGCAGAGGAGAGGCAAAAAGTTTTGTCTGCTCCGACAGCCGTAATGGGTAGGTATAGTTCAAAACATATAAGAGCATCTGGCGTAAGCTCAACATGGAAGTCAAACATACAGAAATCGGTCCAACCTAATGTTGTTTTAATTCTATTTGTTTATAGAATACTAGCAGACGTGCCCGTCTTTGACGGGTGTTTTACAAAAAATTAGAGATGATATGTGGTATTACAAAATATTATTTAAAAAATATAAAATAGCAAAACATATATTTATTATCACATTTTTGAGTATGTGCCTCTGTATACATCACATTAGCTGTCTGTAATTAAGGTGCATGGAAGAACAGAGAGTTGGAACCTCTGACTCTTGAGCAACCAACATACAGTTGACCATGCAAGAAACCTTGGTCTCACTCACTTCAATTCCTGCTGTAGACCGAGTTTGGCCTTGCAACTTAATGCACCATCATTAACCAAGACACTGACGGGAAATTGCAACCGTTTGAATTGAAAGGGGCAATTGCTATGTATCAATGGTATCTCCCCAGAATCACACCCAGTCATGATATCTGTGCAAAGCAGGAATTTGAAGTGTTATACTGTTGCAGATTTTTGGGACACTCAAGTTTTGTAACAGCATGACCCCAACTTTAAATTTTACGTCATGTTTATGAAGTCTAGGAGTCAAGAAATTCAACTGTAAAATAAACTGCTTCCTCACCACTAATCACTCTGCTAACTGACTTATAAGCTCTTTCCTCAGATTGATATAGTGTAAAACTTGTTTATCGATTTTCCTGTCTGTTCATTTGTAGGAGTGAGAATTACTTGATCATAAAGCCAGTTATTCTGAATAGATGTCAGATCTTGAACTTCAGGAAACAACTTATCTCTTGCTGGGAGCTTAAATGCAAATAAAATTGAAATCAACTAACAATACCTGTATATTTTCATAATAGAGATGTTTGCGAAATTAGCCAAAGAAAGCTTAAAAGTCTATAACTTCGTATATACGTTGAGTTTTCAATCCATTCAAAGCTTAGATTTTAAGTTAAATATACACAAACCTACTGTCAAAGTGTTAACTCACTATGTCTTATGGAGGCTGAGTTTACTTGTAACAAAAGTTTATGGATAAACCGACAGAAAGAAATTTTTCTAAGGGTGGATTCGATTTCTCTAATGTATGAAAGGTACAGATAACGTGAAATGACACAGTTCTAATCAATGTACAGACAAAACCTCTGTTTTATATAGACTAAGATCAAAATTATTTGATTTTTGTACTGATTTGATTCTAAAAATAATAACGGTTTTACAATATCCCGTAGAATATTAAATTAAAGTTACATTTCTCCAATTAAAAATATTCCAATTATTACATTGGGATTTTATACTATTATTGAACTCTATAAGTATTTAAAGTCAATTAGTGTATTTTGGAAATGATTGTTTTATTTCTAGTATTATTAGCAATATGAATAAAATTCGTAATTGGCAGTTCAAATATTCGTTATTAATTTGAAGTTTTTTATTTCATTATTAAAGCGCTCAATTACCACGGAATTTATGTAACTCAATATGAATGTTTGTTATCATGTTATTGAAAAAATGTGAAAAAACGAAAGAGGTGTAAGAAAATACATTTATTCCACTGATGCAAAGTAAAATTTGACCTAATTTATTGTAATCGAATAGTTAAAATCAACAAATTGTTCTACTTTTGCTATCACAACAAAACCCCCACCTTCATTTTAACCTACTCCTACAAAATTATCAAAAAAATAACTAATTTTAAAACACACTGTTCAAATGACTCAACATTTATTAATGATAGGTTTGTTAAGAGTTTATGTTCACCCTTATTGAAGTCTTTTTTGATATAAAAAAAAATCATTATATACATTTTTCGTTTTGTAAATTTTACTTCAAGGTAATCGGCTTTAAATATATGTAATAAAAACAATATTATTTCATCATTTTTTAAAAGATTTGCTCTTCCATTGGTTTTTATTGCATTATCAATATACTTACTTCTGTTATAAATACTTCTAATAATTTCCATTTTCTATACAATTTTAAATATAATAAACTAGTTTTTGATGTTACTGTAGGGATATATTTAGGTTAGGTTGCAGTGGCAGTCCCACAAGGGAACACACGTAGGCCAAGCATTGGCCCTTTGTGATACCACACAATGAAGATTGATTCTACAGTGGGAGTCCTACATTTTGCCTAAGTCAAATATATTTAGAGTAGGGATCTTTAATGAGTACCTAACATCGTACAGGCTCGGGACCGACGGTTTAACGTCCTTCTCCGAGGGACGACGTGCTCAGATTTATTCACCTCCCGCGTGAATAAATCGAGGGCCAGGTGAGGATTGAACCCCGGTTCAATCTCTATCAGTTCAGAGGTGAGCACGTAACCACTGAGCTAGCCTGGCCCCCATGGGATATATTTATTAGTCAAAATATGTCCATAATTTGGGAAAATGGAAGAAATATGTACTACCTTACGTTATATATATTCAATGCCTTATCTGATATGGTAAAATTGTTTGCATATTTGCCTGTACTCAATTAAGAAAGTAACCTTTAATTCCTCTACACGCAAAGTCAGTTAATATGTAGTATTTTTTCATACCTGAGAATTATAGACAAAACATCGACATAAAAAACAAATTTCATTTACTAACAGCTCACTTTGGGTTTATACCGGTGAACAAAAAAATATTATTAATGATTTATTAAAGATTTTTTTTTATTTAAATACCAATAATGCTTTTTAAACACTTAATCTGAACTAATTTAAAGTAGATGAAAATTCGTTAAATAAAAACCATTTAATAAAAATCAATATATTTCATACAAATACATAAACTCTTATGTATTTATATTTAATGCATTATTTAAAAAAAATATTGGTCGTTAACAATTTCTATTAAATAATTTACAGTTTTTCATTTTAAAAATTGAAAGAAATGTAAGCAAAGAAACATTATGAGATTTTTAATGTGAAAAAAACAAAATATAAAATTGCTCGGTAGTTATGCTTATTGATAAATGTCAAAATGTAAATAAATTTAACGTCCAGTTTACAGTTAGACAGTTTTTTAAAAACTTTCTTAGTATTATGCAAGAAAGAAAAATTTTCAGCCCAAATTATTGAGTAACAAAACATTGAAAAACTATGTGATGAGACTTGTTTTAAAGTTATTTTATTTTAAAATATTTTATTTGAATATTTTACTATCAAGTTATTTTAGTCATTACGGCTTTTACAGATTTAGAAAACAATCTTCTTTTTGTGATGTTTTTTTATAATTTTCTAAAATAATTTAAAAATGTTGATTTTGTAGAAAGTTGTATCCATACTTTTAAAGTAACATTGAAAATATTGTTTTGCATTCCGACTTTTTAAAAGGTACATCACAAAACTGTAGTATGTTAATAAATCTTCAAATATTTGTACTCAAAAATTAAAATTCTTGTCAAAATAATAAAAATAACGGATTGATAAGTTTTATAGTTTTGCATGTTCAATCTTTCATGCTTTACACAGTAAACGCTTTGAGAGTAGCTTTTAAGAACATGAAATATACAGTGTTTTAAAATGAATGGAATTAATTAAAATATAATGAAAAGTTAAGAGATTTAATATAATAGAAGAAATGTAAATATATGAACACAGAAACACTGATAACCTGATAAACCAGAAAATCAACCATCTGACGGACATAATATACAGACCAATAACAACACGAAAATACAACAGCACGGACCTGACAGAGACGAATTGTAAAAGAACAAAGACAGATTAAAAATAATTAGGTAAGAAATTAGGCATAAATTGGTAGTGTTATTTAAAATAGGTATTAATATCCGTTACTTCTAGAACATAAGTTAATGAAACAACTGTCTAAGGAGAAATACGACAAATAGAACCGCCTGTGGATGATCAGGGACCGAAGAACTGATGACATTCATCCATTAATCTATAATCTCCCACTATCTAAAGAAGAGACTTTATGCTTTCACTTGGGCATGACGAATAAATTTATTTTTGATTACATATCTCCTAAAGAATGACTGGGGACTCAAGAAAAATACGAACGGATTCTTATCCGTTACGATTCGTAAGATATTCATTACGAGTTTGTCAAGGACGGTGGTAAAATACAACACAAACATGACTGGGAAGTTGGTGACTTCATTATTTGCAATTGACTCAGCTGATTGTCACTATAGGTTACTTATCTTCTAGTTAGCTCCATTTTCAAGAATATATTAAGCACTATTTCTTTAAATCATTAGTTGTGCAATCCGTAATTGTGTGGTATTTACTCATTCTGATGTAAAATGGATAAACAACCAAAAGTCTATACACAAAACTGAAGTTTTATTTAACAGCAACAAAGTGTTCGAAACGCGTTGTTGCTGTTAAATAAAACTTCATTTTTGTGTGGAACCTTTTGGTTGTTTATCCATTTTACCTCAGAATGACTATTTCTTTAGTTTTGACTGTTTTAAAGGCTAGTCACATTATTGTATCTTTAAAGTTTCTGTTTGATCACTTTTGTATAACAAAATATGAGGAACTAGAGAATCGAACAAAACAAGACAGTACTAATGTTCTAGTAGTCGATGCACTTATCAACTATTAATAAAAAAAAAGATCACATTCCCTCATACTGTGACTAACTACAGATGTTGTTATACTTTGATTGGTACTGTTTTATACTATCGTACAGTAAACTGAGGCAGTAAAAGGTCATCCTAATTAATACATTTTTGAGTTTAATATGAGAAATAGACAAATTTCAGAAATGATCAATAAAAACCTCTAGATGTATATATGATTTTGCCATTCTTAATACATACTGATCTGAAGTAAAATGCATGGTTTCCACTAACATTAAAAAGAATACAATAAAATCTGCGTTTATGCAACACATCATTTTCTTTACAAACAATTTTTTTCAAAAAGTAGTATTCTATTAATTTGATTATTGATTAAGCTAAAGTTAATATATAACTGAAAATTAACCGACTTATTCTCCTGGGAGCCAGTACTTACTTAGGTATCAGTAAGTATGTGCAACTAATTACATAACTTAAGGACCTGTTTGTTTTTGTTTTCCAATGACTTAGTTATCGGTTTTTACCTTTCAGTGCCCTCATAAGAGCTCATTTATTTTTTTCCATTCGTTCTAGTAATGAAAGAGTCACATAATGGGTTGATTCTATATTGCAAGTCCGAAATTTTGCCCAACTCATCTGTATTTAGAGTAATAATCTTTAAATCATTAGTTGTGCAATACGTGATTGTGTGGTATTTACTCATTCTGAGGTAGGTAAACCAACAAAAGTCTCCACACAAATGAAGTTTTATTCAACGCGTTTCGAACACTTTGTGTTCATCATCAGGAAGACACTATAATACAAATTATATCTAATTAGTTACAAAAATTAGAGTGAAATAATAAAATTCAATTAAGAGAATTCAAGACATACCCAAGGATGTGGTACTGACGGGTTAGTCAAGTGAAAACAACTAGTAGGAAACAGATCCGTTGCGAAAGAGTGGGGATAGGCAGGCATATAGGAGATAAGGTGACAAAGGTATCGGGTATGCTTGAAAGCCGTTAACTGAAATAGAGAAGGCCAGAACCAATAATTTAGAGGAAAGAAACTTTTTTTTATATTTTTTTAAATTTATTTTTTAATTTATTCTTTGTGACTAAATTAAGTATTTCAAAGAATAAATTAAAATATAAATTTAAAAAAAATATAAAAAAAGTTTCTTTCCTCTAAATTATTGGTTCTGGCCTTCTCTATTTCAGTTAACGGCTTTCAAGCATACCCGAAGCCTTTGTCACCTTATCTCCTATATGCCTGCCTATCCCCACTCTTTCGCAACGGATCTGTTTCCTACTAGTTGTTTTCACTTGACCAACCCGTCAGTACCACATCCTTGGGTATGTCTTGAATTCTCTTAATTGAATTTTATTATTTCACTCTAATTTTTGTAACTAATTAGATATAATTTGTATTATAGTGTCTTCCTGATGATGAACACAAAGTGTTCGAAACGCGTTGAATAAAACTTCATTTGTGTGGAGACTTTTGTTGGTTTATCCATTTTACCTCAGAATAATAATCTTTAAGGAGTACCTGACATCGTACAGTAATTGGGAATTACGGCTTAATTCAAACTGGAGATGGCTAGAGGCCGCTTACGCATATGCTGCATATGCAATGAAGTTTGCCCAAATACAATTGCCAATACATGAAGTGGTTTGCTGATGTTCCGCGGTTTTGGCTGACCTAATTCACTTTCTATATATGTGCTTTTTGGATGATAATTCTGCGAGATTTTTTTCATGTGTGCTCACTTTCACGAGGTCCACCTTAGATTCAATCAGTATGCTATAGAGCTGTAAATTCGTTCGCGGCTTTTGTGGTACCTTGCGGTGTGGCTCAATAATTGGCTCAATTTAAAACCATTCATCCGTTATGTATGATCAAAAGTATCAGATACATGGTAATAAATCACAACAGGCTTAACATCCTCTCCGAAGAACGAAGAGCTTTGAATATTTGCATCTCCTGCGTGAATAAATCTGTTTTAATCGAATCCATTGTGAGAATCAAACACATGAACTACCACTAATGTTGTGAGCACACAAGACACAGTACTATCCTGTTCCCTACTAAAGGATCTATACCTATACCAGTTTTTCTAAAGAAAATAAATGAAAGTATCAAGAACGTGACATGATATGAATTTTATTTTAAAAGTCAGGAAAAAAGATCTAGACTCTAAAAAGTAGACAAGCGACTTAATAATACCAATATAGTAAAGTTGATTAAAAGGGTTCAAATTTATTTTACATTTTCCTGAACTCAAAAGTAATGTACTAATAAAAATATAAGCAGATGCAGTTGTTAATGCTAGTTGCTGGTCAAGAGCCATTCATAAAAGCATTTGTATCAGTTAAGAGTTGAAATGTTTCAGAGGATTAGAGGTCTTGCGTGCATCCCTACAACCACATTCGTCACGATAAGCTAATGAACATCTAACTGTCTAAATTAGCTGAAAACTCTTATCTCAGAAAAACTTCTAAGATCCCATTCTACTTAATTTTGTCTATGGTGTTCTATCTAAATCTAACACCATTAGTCAACCAGATTTGTAAAAAGTATAATTTAATGTCAGATTATGCATTCGCGACTTTTTAACTTATAGTTTCTATTTTCCTCACGATCATCCTTTGCGAGGATGATAATTGCCAATGCAAGCTATCAAAAGAGATTCAGAAGACTAGAACATTATAAAACACTTAATATCAAGATTTCATTAGCTACTATACCAAACAAAACTAATAAAGCAAGCTTTCGGCCCGTGGTTCATAATCAGGTTCTTAAACTCCTTATGTTAACTAGATATGCATATAAGTTAATATATGTATTTTATATAATATAGTAGTTAAGTTAATATAAATAGTTTAAGAACCTGATGCTGCCCCAGGGGCCTCAAAGCTTGTCTTATTAGTTTAGTTCAGTTAATTAAATATAGATGAAGATGAAGAACTGACCGAGTCCCGATAAACTTTAGTTTTGTTTCTATTCCACGGTCGATACATTTATCAATATTTATGTATATATATATAAACTAATATAACTATACAAACTGTATGACAAATATACAAACTAATTTTGCAGAAAAGGATACATAAAGAAGCTAAGAAAAACTCACTAATATATTTCGTCTGCTACACCATCAGGCAGAAAGACAAGGCAGTCGTGTCAAATTACTAAATACTCCTTAATTATACTTGAACGAAGTAGTGATTTATATTTACATGGCTTACGTATGTCTGAAATGGGTAACAAAAACAAATGAACCAAGCTTTTCGTGCCGAGGACAACACCAAAAAATAAATCTTACCAGTATGAGTGCAAAAATAATTACTGTAAATTGAATTACAGTTCCTCATTCCATTAATCATCATCAAATATAGAACAAAAAAAAATTAATTTCAATATGTATACAAGCATAGAACTCAAATTTTAAAGTTACACAGCTTTTTTAGATTTTACGTGCTTTTGTGATGTAAAGATAAAATTAGTTTCATTACAAGTTTCATGAACTCTCAAATTTTTGCAAAAGCCATTTGTTTTTAAAACGTTTTTACCTGAATATTTTGCGAAAGCAATATAAATTGTTTGTTAAAAACAACTGTATTTGAATTTAAATGTAGACACGATCAAAAAATCATTGCCAGAGAAGTTTTCAAAATGTTTCTTATTACGTATTTACGAGAATAAGGCGCTACTTAGTTCCCCTCTAGTTACATTGTATTGGTTTTGTTTGACATGTGTTTTAACCATTTACTTCTTTAACCAATATAAATTTTACCACAAAACTTTAACCGGAATTTTGCAAAGGCCACTACACTCAATTTCCTGGTAGAGTTTTTCATTAACATTTTGCCTACATTATTAACACTAAACATATTTCAGCTAATAGACACTTGAAACTACTCTTTGAGGACATTGTTAATTATCCCTCTCTCTACCCACCACAACTATACCTGAGTTAATTATATATTGTGTATAATTATCTGCAAATTGAAAATAAATTTACAAACAAAAGTTGGGTCCTATAACAGGTTTTGCTTATCCCCTCACCTATACAATTTAAATAAATTTTTTTTAAACTAAAATTTTAACTTCAATTTTGCAAAAACAAGTTAAATGGTTTAGATATGCTATTTATAGATTTATAGCGCATCTGTCTCAAATCCATTATTACTTTTTATGTTACCTTCTGTGTTACCTTTTATATGTTAAAACTCTTATTGTATATGCTAACTTATAATTGGTTTTGGGGGTTTCCGCAAAAGGTACTTCATTTGATTTTTAGTACAAGCCTTTTGTACTTGCACATATATTTTGTACTATTTTGGATACTGATTTGGGTAGTATATTGTCCTTGTTTGCCTTAGCTGCACTGAGTGAGGCTTTGCCATATTGCTCATCTTCAGAATATTAAAGTTTGCGTAAAGCGGTTTGTCCATTCTCAAGTCATATAAGGGTTATTGCTCAAGACTTGGTTTGTTTGTTAAACGTTTCATTACAAACTGTAATGAAGACATTAGATAAATTTGACTATTCAAAGTAAATGCTTTAAACCTGTTTAACCGGCCAATTAATGTTTATCTCTAATATTTAGTTCGGTGATTTTAATTATTTAGGAATCATTTAAGAAATTTAGTATTATAAACTAACATTTCTTTACACCCTGAGGAAGGCTTAAGAGGATCAAACGTTGGTTTATAGTGCATATAAAATACCATGTGTTTCTGTGTAAGTGGTCCAAGTTGCAATATTTAAGAGGACAATAGCCATTCTTAACGCGTTTAAATCAAATGGCAGTACAACTTTTAAAAAATTCTTTATATTTTCTCCTCATATACAATTTTTTTTATTGTATACGAAACATAAAGGCATACAAGTATTGTATTTGAATAGAAATAAAGATATCATGTTTTCAGGTAAAATGCTATTTTAGATGCCTTGAGTCCTTTACAATGAGTCGTGCATTTTTTTCCTGTGGTTGTCTGTTTAGGTTTGTGTGTGTGTGTGTGTGTGTGTGTGTGTGTGTGTGTTAGCTGATGACAGCTAAATTAAAAATTATAGTTTAAGTGCATGTAGGGGGTCAGGCTAGCTCAGTGGTTACGTGATCGCCTCTGAACTGATAGGACCGGGGTTTGATCCTCACCTGGCCCACGATTTATTCACGCAGGAGGTGAATAAATCTGAGCGCGTCGTCCCTCGGAGAAGGACGTTAAACCGTCGGTCCCGAGCCTGTACGATGTCAGGTACTCGTTAAAGATCCCTACTCTAAATACATTTGAGTTAGGCAAAATTTAGTACTCCCACTGTAGAATCAATCTTTATTGTGTGGTATCACAAAGGGCCAATGCTCGGCGTACGTGTATTCCCTTGTGGAACTGCCATTGCAACCTAACCTAAGTGCATGTATCTATTCCTTTACCCAAGAACAATCATGACCATAAATTACACATTTTATGTACAGAAATGCCACAATATATAAGCAATTAAATCTATTAGAAGAACTAAATACTCTAAATTTATGATGAGAAACAAAAACAAGAAATCACAAAAACTCACTACTATATTTTTACTGGGTCGTCATCAAACAGACAGATGTAAGTCTTTCCGAAGACAATTGAAGACTAACTTCTCGCTTTACATAGAAGCCACTCACACTTTCCACCTGATGACGACGAAGTCGAAACATAATAGGGGGTTTTTGTGATCTTAGTTTATATAAACGTATGGAAACTGTAATATTATTTATAGATATAGCTAAATTTGTTGTATTTTCTGAAATTTGATTCTGTCATTTCTTACCTCATTATGTTTTATTATTCTGATACCACAAAAATTTACTCAGCAGTAGTTACTTCTATATATGTAGCAATTGACACTTTTCTGCTTTGGTTTCCAGAAACCCAACCATCACAAAAATGAAATATAATATCCCAATTCATATTAACAATGAAAATTAAATAATGAGAAATTTCTAAAGATGATATTTTATTATATTTTGTAAAATTTTAATGATATATTAGAAATAATATAAAGAGGTATTTGCAATTTACACTTTACTAAAAAACCATATGAAAAGAATTTTAAATTCATTTCCTTCAATCTGAACTTCTTTTTCTGCAGTTTCTTTAAGAGTTTAGATTCGTTTTAGTTTTAGAATAAAATCTAAGTTAGTAGAAAGAAGAGCTCGTTAACTTTTTAAATGGCATCAACTTGGACTAACTTTGTTTGGATTCACTAAACAGTACGTGTCTTTCCTGGAGAAGCAAACTTTTTCTTGAACTTCTCTAAGATGAAGGCTATTACGTCTTTTGAACCATTCATTATACCTCGTTGTATATAAATAAACTAATTAAACTAAAGTATGTATGAAAATTATTTCTCAAGTTCATAGTTTTAATAATAACTTTTTATTGCTGAGTCTTTATAATACTTAAATTAAATAATCTTGAAAAAATTTGATTTCCAAATTTGAACAGATTTCTGACTTACTCATTTTGACCTCTTCTTTATGGTATGAACTTTTTTATGTGTTTATATATATTCTCATTTCTTATTGTTGTTTCGCGTAGGTATATTTAAGTATGTACACCAATTAAAGGAATTAATGCCTCCCTTAGGTAAACCCAATACGAATAATTGGGTGCGGCTTTCTTTGAGCACTACCCAAATCATTCAGTCCCTAGAAACTCCAAACAGCCAGGATAAACAACCTGTCACGAACAGGGAACCACAGATCCTATCTCTATCAAAGCCCGAAAAAGACTCTGTATGTGTGTCTGCACTTTAGACAGTTGAAATTTTGAAATGTATACCAAAAATTAATTCATGTATAAGTAAAAAATTTTAACTATAAATAGTCGCATTTTTTGCTGGCTGTCCAATTATTTTAAATATTCAAACTTACATTGTGTTCTCTACTAATAAACCAAAGTACTATCGTTAATTACATCATTAAGAGTTTTACGTGGATCACTTTTTAAATTCTGTTTACATTTAAAACTGTTGAGACCATAAACGATGAAGAATATAAAAAAATTTACATTAAAATATTAAGAATCAGGATTATCATAAACAAAAAACTTTAAGGAAAATCTCAAAGCACATCGTCTTCTACAAATTTTATGGGCTTCAGACATTTTTTTATTATAGCGTCATTTAATGTCTCAAAATCTTGAAAAACTGTAAAAATATAAAATTGCCGTTTACCATTTGTTTACATTTAGATATTCGTCTGTCAGTAAAACAGCTGTTCTTAACAACCAAATTTTGCTATATTTATTTTTATTTTCTCTTTAATTTCTGATAATTTTCATTCATTTGCAATTGATTTCATTGGTGTAACTGTGAATTATAATGAATTATATTATTATTATTAATATTATTTGAGGGTGACTATAGCGCTGCGTCTTGAAAAAAAACTATTGTATTAAAATCTTCTGTACTAAAGTACCCCAGCAGTTAGCTTCAACGCCTCCAAGAAGCTCAGCATTTTTGCTGGTTCCAGCGGTAAAAGTTTTTCTATGGTTTTGTTGAGAGTCACAAAGCACCTACCTTTCTGCAGCAAATTGCTTGACAGTCAGCCAGCAGGTGGAGCGGTGTTTCTTCCTCTTCTTTGCAGAATCTGCATAAACGATCATTGATAATACCCATTCAGGCTCCCTACGTTTCGGGAGAAAGTAACTTCCTTTCTCCGTCTTCGGGACAGTCTTCTTAGAGTCCTTAGGTGCACTTGTGGGAGGTTGGCTCCCACTAGTTAGCGCTTTTGGACGCTCTGTGCTTCCGGAGGATGGTCTCCGGACTCCCTTCTCCTTAGTATCAAACGGGGTAAAATCCTTGTATCTGTATTGGTGGTATTTTGCCCCCCCCCCCCCCCCCCCCCCGGCAGAGCACCGCATACCAGAGTAAGGCTATTTACCTAAGGGGGTCGCCAGGTACCCTTGAAGCTCCATTCGTAATACAGTAACCCCAGTATCATCCATCCTTCGGCACGGATCGCATAACACCTTAAATTGCGGCTGAGATAAAAGGAGGGGATTTGGGGATTAAGAAGGATTTGAAACGAAGATGGTCAGGCCCAGCCCCTGATCACCTTCTCCTCCTCTTCCGTTTGTCTCTGCATATAGCAGGTTAACAGGGTAGCCTTGTGAATGCTGAAAGTCGGAGTTGAGTGTTAGAGGCTATTACAGACGCTTAATAACTCCATTACTACCCCATGAATTGTATACTATAGGTAATGGTAACAGAACTCTCATTGAGCTTCTACGAGATATTCCTTTAGGACGTTACTCTAATAAACATTTATTAGAGGTAAGCCTATCCTACAAGCAAAATTTAGAATATTGGTGTGGAGTTAGCTTGATAATGAGGACAGCTAATACCTAAAATCGAGATCAAATAATAAATTAGTTTTTGTTCCATCTTTTGAACCACAGTAAAGTTAGAAATACAACACTGTGCGTTATTCCATTGCAATTTATTCCATTGGTGAAACTGTTAACTACTTTATATGCGCACAATCACACCCTCCTCCTCCTTCACTACTTTCCCAGTCATTCAAGATGCTGGGTATTTCTCACTTAATGTTATCAATATTTAAATAACGGCTCATAAGAACTTCGTCAATATTTTATGTTCATTTATTTATAAGCATAAATAAATATGAACATATATTCCTGACATTAATATTTACTTATATTAAGGTTAAGAAGATTGAAAATTATTTAATGTCGCATGTGTTATTTCTTTATGAGCATGTCTCAAAGTTAGTTTGGTATTTTTCTCACAAACATAGTAATTGTTAGTCGTAACTGAAATTTGTCTGCTCTTCCACATCATTTGCCTTTAGTTCTCGTTACCATAGATGTGTTAATTAATGCAGGCAGAAATGTGGACATGAGAGAGATGTGCTCATTAAGCCTACATGTCTGCCGCCTATATCTGATAGCCTAGTACACCTTGCGGCTCTTTGGATCGCAATCCAAACTTACCAACAATCTCTATAGCCAATTAGGCATCAAATACGCTCTTCTGTAAGCTATATCCTATAACACACAACTTTTAAGAGACCTAAATATGTCACAAGACAATACGAAAATAATAAATTAGTTTTTCTAAAAAAAGTGTAAAGGCATTTCCAAATTATATTTAAAATCATTAGTTGTGCAATCCGTAATTGTGTGGTATTTACTCATTCTGAGGTAAAATGGATAAACAAACAAAAGTCTCCAAACAAAAATGAAGTTTGATTTAACAGCAACAACGCGTTTCGAACACTTTGTGTTCAAAACGCGTTGTTGCTGTTAAATAAAACTTCATTTTTGTGTGGAACCTTTTTGTTGTTTATCCATTTTACCTCAAAATGACTATTTCTTTAGTTTTGACTGTTTTAAAGGCTAGTCACATTATTGTATCTTTAAATTTGATATAATTTGTATTATAGTGTCTTCCTGATGATGAAAACAAAGTGTTCGAAACGCGTTGTTGTTGTTGAATAAAACTTCATTTGTGTGGAGACTTTTGTTTGTTTATCCATTTTATCTCAGAAATTATATTTACTTGCCTAAATATATATAATTTTATTTTATGTCTCATGATTAACAATATCATTATCATTTATCTACACGAGTAAATTGTATTAATACTTTTTTAAATATTTAAAGTAATTTGCAAAAAATACTATGTTAAATGATAATACAAATAGACAACAATTATGTAATGTAAGATCTTGTTGCTTATGACTGTATGTTGCTCAGTATTTATTTATTTATTGATAGTGATTATAGTACTGCGTCCTAAGAACTATTGTAATTTCCCCCCTTCTGTACTATAGTACCCCAGTTAGCTTCAACGCTTCGAAAAAGCTCCGAACTTTTACTTAGTCCAATGGTAAAGGCTCTTCTACGGGTTTGTTGAGCTGTTACTCAGTAGCTGTGTAATTTCCTCTCTGAATTAACTATATTCAACAGCTGACTGTGTATTGAGGCTTTTCTCTGAATCAGTTCTTTTCATGAAACATCTAGTTTTGCTTCACAAAATGTTTAAAACTTTTTCAATTACCTTCGAACATTTTTTTCGTATAAGGATTTTTTTTTCAATAAATATACCTTGTTTTAATTTTATGTTGACATAAGAGGGTCAAGAGGATTTTGTTCTTCCCATTATATTTCTGCTTTCTTCTTTTGTTTTTGTTAGTTCCTCAGGTTTCTGAAAAGAATGTTTAATAATTCTATCGAAGAGCCGTTGAAACAGTGTTGAAATAATCTTTCTATTATCTTTTCAAGACTTTTTTTTTTTGGTCTGGTTTAAAATGTCCATTAAAAATAATGAGAACAATACTTGGTACAATTCTTTATTTGCATCTCTTTAATACTCAAAATAGATATATTTAAAAAACACACGAATAATATGTAAATATATATATAAAAAGATTTCATAAAACACGTGAAATAACAATCAATGATCAAACCACAATAAGAAATGGGAAAATAAGACTATGATCTTTCAACCTTAACAAGCGGTCTTCGTCAGAGTCAAAAACCCAACTGGGTTTTAAGGTGGAAATGGCCAACCCATTTCTTATAGTGGTTTGATCATTGATATATATATATATAAACTAGAATTTAAAAAGAACACATAGAAAGGAAATCACTGAACTCACTACTATATTTCGATGTCCTCGTCTTCAGGAAATGAAGTGAATCGCTCCAAAGGCTGATAACGACTGACTTGGCGTTCGAACTGAAGCACTCAAACAGGGTAGCCAACTTTCGGAGGAAAGGTAGACAGGGAAGATAAAGAGATACAAGCCAAATAAAAATTAAAAAATGAAAACATTTAACTAAAATAAAATTAAAAGCTGATAACAACTAAAAAATAAGAGGAAAAAAAATCAACGATTGAGGTTAAGCCCAGGAGCCGATCTACCGCCCAGAAGACTAATAAGTTATATACATATATATATATATGTATATATATATATATATATATATGAATAATAATCAAAATAACACTTGATATAATAGATGGATTAATTTACCACAATGAAAACAACTTTTTGAAACAATGCTCTAAGGCCTTTCGTTAACACATCGTCAAGAAGCAAGTGAACTAAATAAAACAATAAATTCTTGTTAACTTGGCTGATTGAAATTTCCAGAATTGATGGCAACCCTGAATGTGTTTAATGATGAAGACTTCATTATCGGTTTGTCCACAAAATGTTGTCACAAGTAAACTTAGCCACGGTAAAACATATCAAGCTGAAACTTTGACGGTAGATTTTTGTATGTCTAACTTAAAATATAGGTTTTGAATTGATTGGAAATTCAACGTAGAAGTGAAGTTATGGACGTTTAAAGCAAAACCGTTTGTCACTAGTAATTAATAAAAACCTACATCTGAACTCCTATTTCAGAATTCCAAATAAATTCATAAATAAAACTCAATTTTTTTTTAAAAAAAATAACTGATCTTTATTGAATTCACGTACTCTGAGTCGCTAAGATAATTCTGCAAAGTTCTTTTTGATTCTAAAAATTGTTTTAATAGTTCTTCTACTAACATTGAACAAAACGGACAAAAAATCTTTAAAAAATGAACTCAAGATGCACTCATAGGTTAATCACATAAATATTTTTTCAAAATTTTTAGTTAACTGTCATTAAGGAAAAATATGTCAACAGCCCATAGGAACAACTTGTTTTATTGTTATTGTTATTTCATTGTTTGTTTTGTTATTTTCATTGTCTTTTTGTTCTCTGTTATTTATATTTAAGATTATTTTCTTATCTTACGATTTCGCAAACAATTCTTCCCTGCTTTAATATTGCAGCAGTGTTTAATTTACTTTGAGTATTTTAGTATCTATATAATAAATCGCCTGATACTCTTGAGAACTCTGGATAATAATGTTCCCCGTAGTAACCTTGCAGCTAACTTCATGGACAGGCTAGAGTAGACAGAAATGGTTTGCACTAGTTCAGATTGTTTCTCGCTGCTTCAACTGTTGTTACATTAATTTGAATAAATTATCGTCCCTCCAATTCAACTGTTTGATGTAGTTTAACAAATATGCATAAAATCAAGTGGTGCTGCATAAATTAGTATGAAATTATGTTGAGATTATGTTGCAGTTTTGAATACCTTGATAAATGACATAAATGTGGAAATTAACACCCAATTATTTTATTAAAATTGCATTATAGCAGCAGAATTTACTGCAAATTCAAAAATGCTTTGTGCATTGTCACGACATTTTATTTACATAATTACAAATATGTGTTTGAATAAATTTTAATAATTTAATAATTAAGTTGCAGATTAATCTGTAAGTCCATTGGCATATCATACATAAAAGTGAAAACACACTTTCTATATATTTACTTACAATGTGATTATTCACCTTTTGGTTACGTCAGGTACAAGTAAAATTCATTTTTGAAGGAATTCACCAATAAAAACTAGTATATAATCACATCAAACATCAAATGTATTATTTCTCATCTATATTTTGATCATTTTTTTTAGATATATAATAACTCAATAAGAGGCTTATGTAAGATAGTTTATGTTCAGACTTTTCTACATTTTCAATCCTAATTTACAACTTCTAGGCAGATTACAGTGTATTTATGATAAATATTAACAAAAAATCTAACAACATTGCAATTTTATTATTCTTAGTATACATTTACTACTATACTATAAAATTTTAAGTCAGTAATAACATCAAAACAGTGTAATAGCCTATAGGTTTGATTGTAATAAAAATATAATCTAATATAAATCCAAAAAAAGAAAAGGTATTAGGACAAAATATCAAATGATTTAAACAAAAGAACACATAGAAACAAAACACTCTCCAATATTTCAACCTCGTTATCATCAGGAGAAGAAGAAAATAAGTTCTACACATCTGAGTTGCTGGCAACAACTCAGTTGTTTGCAAACAAATTGCTGTTTTGCAGCCGAGCAGAACTCATCTTCATCTTTTACTCCTTCTCCTGATGACGACGAAGTCGAAATATTGAAGTGTATTGTTTCTATGTGTTCTTTTCTTTTAATCGCTTTATAATATGAAATAAATTTCTTTCATTAAGTCATTTGATGAAAATAGTTTAAAATGTTTAATTTCTCAAAAAGTAATGGTACTTTAATATAATTTTTTTTTAATTTCTTTTTTAGTTAAAAAACTATTCAGTACTTTGATTTCATAAATTTGCATATTTATATTCAATATAAACAAAAAAAACTAAAAAGTTCAAGAAAGTTTTTCATTATTTCTTTTAAATGCATTTTTTTATACTGGTAATTAGACAGCTCAACAATTTAACAAAAACACGTTATATGTATTTCATTTATTGAACAGTTTTAACGTTGTTACCTTCAAAACAATTTTCTGATTATATAATAACCTTTGCTTAGTCTAATTTATCATTTGAAGTGTGATTGAAGTTTGCTGATTACACTTTGATCAATTATACTTTCAAAATTCGCCCAAACATTTAATAATGTTGAAAGAACAAATGTCATTATTAAACAAACTGATTATTAAACCTTTATCAATTTTCATATTGATTAATATTATTAAAAAACCTAGACAGAGGATGAATGAAGCGTAAGTTTAAATATTTAATTATTTTTTGTGCATATAAAGTTATTTCTTTGATTTATTCTCAATATTTCATATACACCATAATGAAAGTACTGAGTTCGGGTCAAACTTTACATATCGAGTTTTCTATGGAAATACAAGTGTTGAGGTACCCTGAGTGAAGTAATATAAGCAAATATGTATGTGTGTTTGTGCGTGTCTGTTACTGTTTAAGCAGAATACTTAAAAATAATAAGTTACTGCAACTAATTTACATGCTTTAGTAGTTACTGCCGGTACTTTAGACATGAGATTGAACGACATGCTCGGTGTTAGTAGCTATTGGAGAGGATGAGGTGTTCTTAGACTATACTTTTTTTTATTTTATTTTGTATTTTATTCCAGCATGTTCCACTGTGTATTACATACATCAACGTCAAATTGTACACAATACTTCTTACATTTACACTACAAAATACTTATTTTAACTTATTTTACATTGATTCATAAATCAACAATATATATTTTTTTTCTTAAATATTTATACTGTACAAAAATTTTACAAATTCTTTATAATAACGTTCTTTAATTAATGAGGAAGGCCTAACGGGCCACTCCTCTCCACAAAATAAGACCTTCCGTATGAGAGCCAGTCTTTGTGGTTTCCTCAAACAGCACTCATACACCAAGTGTCTAGGAGATTGGAGTGTCTCCGTGGTACATGCGCATGATGGGCTAGAAGCTAGTTTCAACCTGCTCAGGTATTCTTTAACCCATTATAACCCACTGTCCTCATTTGAAAACAATCCATAAAATCACAAATACTTTTTAAACGCCTGTATTTTGGATAGTATATGCATCATTTAGTGGCATTCTAGTTTGTTATGTTACCATTGATATGAGAAATAAATAATGAAAACAATCTTCAAGAGGTTGTGATTTTAATAAAAAAAATTGGTAAAATGTTCAAGAAAAATCGACAGTTTATTTTCATCTCTGGTTTACTCCATATTGAATTGTAAAACTTAGGACTGAAAAATAGTAATTTTTATAACAAAATAAATAATTTGAATTCTATTATACAACCATTTGTTTACTCTTCAAAAATATATATGGCCTAAAATAATGATATTCTAAACGAGGTCAGTGGGATGATGTGGTATCCATGCTGTCACTATCAGTGTGTTCAGACCTGTGGACTTAGAACTATCAAACATTCCAAGCTCTAGTGGTTTAACAGTTGTGATTATTGATTTGACGAGTGAAGTTATCATAAATTAAATCTCATAAATAAAAAAAAATTGGAAAATAAAAATAAAATATAACCTTATAAAATTATAATTTTTATAAAAAAATATATATATATGAAAATAAAGGTAAAAATATAACTTCAACATGTTTTTAATTCCTATTTAAACAACCTGTTGAAATTTTTTTATGACATTTGCAATATCAAAAACTTGAGATATAATGGGTTAAATGGTCCATGTCCTGTCATGTATTGACGGTACTTTTACTAAAAAAATAAAATGAGGATTTGCTAGATTTATCTATACACAGTGTTTTAATTGAAATCACTGTTGGTGTGGCTTTTTAGTATAATTTAATATGTATAGGTTGTGATATTCACAAATCAATTACTATTTAGGGTAAAAGCATAAAATACAGGAATAAAACAAGTACTGTAAGATATTGATAACTAATAATAAATTTGATTCAAATTTATTGAAATACCAAAATATATTGTCTCTAATTTGAGTAAATATTATCTAGCAAAATAAAATCGTTATTATGTTCATTTAAACATTCATAGTGAGAAAAGCGTAGTTTATATTGAATCAAGTTAATACTAAATGTTGGTATGAACAACCAACTATTTGACTCGTAGTGATAAATATCAGGACTTATCAAATAGTTTTTGACCCTAGCCAATAATTCCGTTTTTTTTTTAATTTAATTTATTTTCTTAAAAAAATGGTATTTGTATGAAAGCAAGTGCACGTAGTATAACGTCTTAAAATATGTTTTTTTAATATGGGTGTTAATTACTTTTTTGCTAATCAGCATCTTCGTATCAAATTTCGCTCTTTTGATAGCTGTGTAAGTTTTACCCTTTTCTTTTTCTACCTGTGATTGGTAAATCATACAGAGGGCATGTAGTTATTCCAATTATTTTGGCAGGTCGTTGTCTTTTCATAAAAGTTCAAACATATTTTTTTTTTTTTTTTTTTGCTGACACACATACTGTAAAGATAGGTTTAAAGTAGTCATGACCGGTCATTTGTCGCCAACAAAAAGCATCTGACTGTGCTCCAGGAAATCATCTCCTGATTGAATCAAAATGGTCAGCTTTTTCCCTCCTCTTTCTCCTTTTGTTTCAGTTTTTGTCACTCACTCAATTTAGCAATAGGGTTTTATCAGTGTCATTCCCAAAAGAATGAGTTGATTAAGTTTAAAAGTGCTTTCATTATCCATACAGTACACTTTCTTATTTCTCTAATGTAGAAATGGTGGGATTACAGTCTAGTTTCCCACTATTTGCTATAGGTTCACTGAACATTCTACAATCCATCTAACTGATTTTTATCATGTGGCGTCACTCTAGATCATAAGCCAACGACTTTATATTTTATAAATGTAAATTATATATATATACAGTGGAACCTCTACATACGAGCTACTCTACTTACGAGAAACTCGAGATACGAGAGGTCTTTCGAGCAAAAATCTTGCTCTACATACGAGAGAAAATCCAAGTTACGAGAATTTTCAGATGGTTCCGCTAGGTGGCCAATTACGAGAATTTCCAGCTAAATGGGCAAAAGAAAGCGAAGAAAAGTAAAACTGATACAGTAATGTTAAAAAGCAAAAAAAAGCAGAAAAAGTGTATAAATAAATTAGTGCCGTAAAAAAATTTAGTTTTTCATAAAGTTAACTTTAATTTTAAGTGGAAGTGCTCAAACTCGCATTTTATTTCGTTAATATCATCTTATTTATCTTATTACTGTATTTTTATGTTCAGTCACTATTTGAATGTGTTTTTAGTAATCAGGAAGTTGTGTTCATAGTTATTTAGGGTTACTTGAATGATTTTGGGAGGCCGGGAACAAATTAATTTGTTTTCAGTTATTTCTTATGGGAAAAATTTGCTCTAGATACGAGAAATTCTAGATACAAGCACGATCCGGGAACGAATTAATCTCGTATGTAGAGGTTCCACTGTATATATATATATATATATATATATTTACTCTTCTTTATATAATCTAGGAGGTGTCAGAGCTTATTTTTCTTCATTCTGATTCTTCCTACGACATTTTGTCTCATATACATATCTTAGGTGTTGCTGGTCTGAATACTGGGCGGTGACTGAGTGTCGGCTTGGCGAGTAGCTGGTGGTTGGTCACCTAGTAGCTACTCGCCAAGCCGACACTCAGTCACCGCCCAGTATTCAGACCAGCAACACCTAAGATATGTATATGAGACAAAATGTCGTAGGAAGAATCAGAATGAAGAAAAATAAGCTCTGACACCTCCTAGATTATATATATATATATATATATATATATAATAACTCAATGAGAGGCTTCTGTAAGATAGTTCATGTACAGACTTTTCTACATTTTCAATCCTAATTTACAATTTACAATGTTCATCACATGACATAACTTTAGTTTAGTTTATTCCCTAGAATTAACTTAGTAACTAAATAACATATTTCTGTTGTTTTACACTGATGTCTTTGTAACAGAAAACCTTCCTCTTTTAATCGAATCCTCTCATTACCGCCTCATACTCATGAGTATTTTGTAATTGAAACACTCATCGCTGAACCTTCTTTGAATGAAATTGTCCTTTACTTGGATGTTTCCGTGGTTTTAGAGTTGCTGCTGTTGATGCAATTTGTTTAAATTTTTGCAAGGTTATGGTTTAAGTCAATAAAAGATAAAATTCAGTTGGTTTTCAAACAACAGTGATTCGGACTCCACAGGGTAAATTTGTGATAAGCAGCAAATGACAAGTGAGGAACAATAATGCTTCCCAACATTCTAACATGGTTTTGTTTTCCTGAGAGGGTAATTTCTGCTAACTCTTAGATAATAGTCAAAATTTTAGAGTTCTATGAATGATTTATCCTCAAAATAGTTGATCTGTAATGTTCAACTTTCCATTATCCTGCAACTCATACCATGATTGGGGCATTGGCTATCTAAACAAGACATAATTAACTTTAAACAGCTTTAATCTCTGCTTCTTGTTGAGCAAATAGGATTACAATAAACAATCGAAAAATGGGAAACAATAATGGTTCTAACTTTTATTTTTCATATCTAGTCTAATTGCTAAATTTTAACCTCAAACTTTAGCTACTGTTAAAAATATCCTAACCATTTGGTTATGACTAATTCATACCTATAAACAAGCTCTTATTGATTGGGTACAGTTTTATGAGAAAATCACATTGAATTTAGGGGCCAGAGTAGCCTAGTGGTTTGCTTGCTCGCCTCTGGATAAATATTTGTTATTTAATTAGAAGATAAGAGAATTAAAATATTAAACTTGCGTTATGAATAAAAAAAAACTTAACGTGTTTGATGTAAACTAATATGTTCATAATATGTTTCTTATGTTTAATTACATATTATATAATATATAATATGTTACATAAGTGGGAACACTTATGAAGAAAAACAAAAATAGCAATTACATAGAAATTAATAAAAAGTATCTTCACCTGAAAAAACGATATACTTCTGACAATTTAAAGTGCAAAAAATTGAAACTCTAAACCAAACATTACATGAACTGCAAAAAGTGATAAGTGATAAAAGTAATTACCAATGAGAACAGACTAATAGTTTAATATATTGAAAGTAAATCGTAGGAAACTAAATATAAGTGATGTTAATTAAAGTAAGATGCCTACGTAAATGGCTTCAAAAGTTAGTTCATAATTAAGTTAAGCCACATATTTGCATACCCTCTTCAAGTATAAACCTCTATTGCTTTCCACAAATCCTGAGTAAATAAGTTTTAAGAGTTGTTTTTTAATAATAATAACATTAATAATTAAGTCAAAACTTGACTTTAAAGTCAAGTTAAGTTTTTGACTTAATTAAAATGATAAGTTAAAAGGAGAGAATTTAAAATAATATGAATTTTTAGAAAAGACAACAACAGAAATTACTTATGATCATGATAAAGAAATTGCAAGGACTGAATTTGGAAAAAAAAAGTTACTCAGAAGGTCGAACTATTATGTTATGTTTGGAAAAAATATTAAATGATGTGAATTCATCATTTGAAGAAACATCTAAAATGATTATTGAAGATAAATTATGAAGATTGGCTTGGAAAGCAGAAGATACAATAGAATCAAATGTTATGTGATTCAGGAAGAAACTTTTAATAGAATGCATTGAAAATAACATTAACTACTGATGAAGATACCAGAAAAAGTAATCCTTGGCAAGACTGAGACAGAATTGTTGAATTAAGTTATGATTATGATCACAATTGGAGAATCTTTGATGAATTTAAAATAAAAAACCTGGAGTGTACTACTTTCAACTTCAATATAAGTAAATATGCTATCAAACCAATTGCTTTTTTGTTTTATTGTTAATTAACTAGCAATATTAATTTGATACATTCATTAGCTCCAACTGTTCATGTGGAATTGGTTGAAAATTGAAATTCCTGGTCCAATATCACGCATATTGGTTTGAGATCGGATAGGTAAGTTTCATAAACTGCTGCTGTATGTATGTATATGACTAGGAAAAAAATGGTAGTTAGGCAAAAAAATGTCTAAAAACACATTCTGACCAAAAAGTGACTTTTTCATTGTGCATATTGCTCCCAAACTATATACCACATCTAAGCTATGAGAGCTACTTTTTTATAAAATATTAGTTTGATCCGTCAAAGATCATGAACTGTAGCGTGTACACAAACCTTTGGATACCACTCACCCACACAAACACGCTCACACACACACACACACACACACACACACACACACACACACACACACACATATGTTTATATATATGTATATATGACTGAGTTGGGTTTTTAACTCTGACGAAGACTGTTTGTTACGGTTGAAAGATCTTAGTCTTGTTTTCCCATTTTCTTATTGTGGTTTGATCAGTGATTGTTATTTCACGTATTTATGTGAAATCTTTTTATACATATATATATATATATATATTAGTATAAGTGGGCAGCAGGTCTTCTTGGATACAGATTGAATTGAAATGTGCAGCAGCCTCTGCATTGACAACCTTTTTACTGATTGCCTCTATTTTTCGTACAATCGTCCTTTGCTCTAGAGGTAATTTCCATAAGTAGTTGGCCAACGACATGTAGACAAACAAGGTAAACAACTGATAAAACTAAATGACTATATTGAGAACACGATACACTAAAAAATCACAAGCTTTCGACCATGCATTGGTCATCTTCAGGTTTAAAATATGTTAAAACTATGTATAATATCAATAATAAATAATAAATGAATCTCTAACACTAAACAAAACAGGTGTAACAAAAATATAAAGGGAGAGAATAAAGTACATGAAAGTAAGACAATCAAAAAAGGAAGAAGGTTATAGTAGGGTTGTAACAACAATCAGGTCGGACCCTCAATTGTTGTCAACCCTACTAGATTCGAGATCTCTAACAAATTTGTAACTGCTATCAAAAGTGGCGCTGCTTGGTATAACATTGAGTTCATGATTTTGGATGTTCAGGCTCGGATTGTTATCTTTGATGTGTAGGGCTTCCAAAATAAGAAGACTAGTGACCTCGTGATTTCGAACAAACCTAAAGTCGACACCCCAGAGCTTCAACGCAGTCAACTAATATACCAGTACTCATATTCCAGGTATATTGGGATGACTGCAACGAAGCTCTCAAGGCGCTTGACAATGCATCTTTCAGCAGGAGCCCCCAAGAAACACACCGAGGAAGCACATGGTATCAAGCTCACAAGAGGCATGTTAGTTGAAGGGACTGTAGTACTGCAATATAACACTGACAATGATCGATTAGCCATTTTGGAAGCCCTACACATCAAAGATAACAATCCGAGCCTGAACATCCAAAATCATGAACTCAATGTTATACCAAGCAGCGCCACTTTTGATAGCAGTTACAAATTTGTTAGAGATCTCGAATCTAGTAGGGTTGGCAACAATTGAGGGTCCGACCTGATTGTTGTTACAACCCTACTATAACCTTCTTCCTTTTTTGATTGTCTTACTTTCATGTACTTTATTCTCTCCCTTTATATTTTTGTTACACCTGTTTTGTTTAGTGTTAGAGATTCATTTATTATTTATTATTGATATTATACATAGTTTTAACATATTTTAAACCTGAAGATGACCAATGCATGGTCGAAAGCTTGTGATTTTTTAGTGTATCGTGTTCTCAATATAGTCATTTAGTTTTATCAGTTGTTTACCTTGTTTGTCTACATGTCGTTGGCCAACTACTTATGGAAATTACCTCTAGAGCAAAGGACGATTGTACAAAAAATAGAGGCTATCAGTAAAAAGGTTGTCAATGCAGAGGCTGCTGCACATTTCAATTCAATATATATATATATATATATATATATATATATATATACTCTTCCTCCCACTCTTCTACACCCCTCACCATATGTTTTCTGCACCTAGTGTTTCAGTTGGGTTTTTGACTCTGACGAAGACCGCTTGTTACGGTTGAAAGATCTTAGTCTTGTTTTCTCATTTCTTATTGTGGTTTGATCATTGATTGTTATTTCACGTGTTTATGTGAAATCTTTTTACATATATATATATATATATATATATATATATATATATATATATATATCTGATTGGTTGATGCAGGACCAAATAAGCTTGACTCATTTTTTTTTCGTGCTGTTTTCAAAGTTGAAGGCTTCTAGCTCTGATCGAAGTCACGTACAGCGGTTCTTCTCTTCCATGAAGTCATCTTGCAATGTCGACTTCTCCACTTCGAATTTTCCCGGTCCGGTCCTGAAAAATCAGGACCGGATTTTTTATCCGGTCTAATATTTAATATCATCAGATATTAGAACCAGACCTCTCATGTAGATTTCAATATATATATATATACAGACACACACACAAACACACACACATACACACACACACACACACACACACACACACACACACAATACACACGTTTTGTAAAATATTCCACTTTTTTACAATAAAGTGGAACATGTTGAAACACACACACACACACACACACACACACACAGACATCATTGAAAAAACTTCATAAACCCACTTTGGAGACTTCAAAATATATAATTCTGTCATAATGTTTAGATAATTTTTTCACTATCACTATAATTGGTTATAGTAAAGTAATAAATCTTAGTAACGTATTTGTAATGAGATTGTATAAGCAATTGCTGATTGAAAAATATATCCCTTATTTATTTTTGAATTAGTAATTATAATGATAAGCATCTGTGTCTCTTAAATAATGAGTGTTAATGATTAGTGAAGTACTCATTCAACTAATGAAGAGTGATTTAATGGGTTTAATGAAAGCGAGTACAATGAAGAAGGTATTGGTCAATTGGATACATTAGAAGTCAAAAACAAGCATTTGCCATTCATTCGTTTCAATTAATCTTTGTCCAACAAAAGCCTATAGCTTGTAAGTGTAGTTTGGTGAGTGAAGCTAAATTACCCATTGTGTCCAGCCACTCTATATAACTTTCCCCTATACAAAGAGAATCCTGTAAAAACCCTTCGACAAACGCTTTTCCACGTATTATAACCCCCAAATGCAAACCAGTTTCAATAATTAACCCTTCTCCAAGGGAACAACCCCAAAGTAACGCCACTCAAAAGCATTAAACATTTAACTGCCTGACTTAAAAGCGTTTTCATTATTCATATTTTCACTTCGTTAAATCTATGAACTTTGATGAAATTATTTTCATTAGATTTATAAAATTTAGAAGTCTTTTTAATGAAAACTTTTCACCCACTAATGGATGTCATTAAAGATTTAAATGCTTTAGTGAAATAATGGTATTGACATTAAGTAATAAAACTGTGTTAACTCACAGTCTATCTAGTTATGTTTGAAAATTGTCATTTTTTAAAAGTGAAAAAACTGATTTTTTTTTTGTTATTCGATGATAGTCGATGCATTTATGATACTTGTGTCTGAAATAATTACGTGACTTCACTGATATCTTTTCTGACTGATATCATTTCTCAATCTGATATCATAATGAAAGACAGAATTATTGAAGCTGTTTTAAAATGCATTAAGTTATTGATCCCTTCTCTCATGTATAGAACACCCAAAATAACTTTTGTTAAAAAAAAAATATTCAATTCAAAGAAACTGAAACTTTTCTTTCAAAAGAAGTTTTCGAGTAAATGAAAATTTCTCTTTGGTTTTGCCAAAGTCAAAACAAAGGTTGGAAATCATCATCCAAGTAGATAGAATTGAAAGGAAGAATGATAAATTTGAATTCAGTAGAGCAATGAGTTCTAATGAATGTCCTAATCTTACAAGAGATTGATTTTCTTTCATAAACTTTCATACTGTCTTTGTCTCACCAGTGTAATGGAAGATGATGAGTGCAAACAAAAGATTTGGCAACTTGAAATACATTTTAACTTTGATTTGAATATGAGTTCTTTAGAAAGTTGAAAACATTACAAACACGGGAATAAATTACACACCTGAGTAATATATTGTTTACCCTATTCTGTTGGACTAACTTATAAATGTTATAATTAGAAATTTCTACAGATAATCTTGTAAATGAATTATATACAGTTTTCTTTCTAGTTTTGACTTACTGAATCTATAAACCTTCGTTAAAACTAACTTGAAATATACATAAACATACCTAACATGTCAACTAATTGTTCGTGGCTCTATAATAAAACAAGGCACCATACATTCACTAGAACTTTCATTGTCAAACGCGTTGCTTGGTTAGTTTCTGGTTGCCAATCAAGCAGAGTTCCTCTTCTGATGACAAAAGGTCGAAATATAGAAGTGATATTTTTGTTATTTCTCTTCACACTTTTCTCTCAATCGTTTGGTTTACTTTATAAAGTAATATTTTGATCACAGGCTATATAAATATCAGTCTTTTATGGAATTTTGGTTGAAAAAGGTAACTACAAAATCAGTAAAAAAAATGTAAATATTCAATATACATTCAATTGAATGACAATGAAAGTTATAGTGTTGACAACTTACCAAAAAGATAATTACTAAAACGAATAGAAAATAAAATGCTTAAGAAGTAATATTAGTAAAATAATGTAACAAATAAATAATAATAAAAACAATCATATATTAAATTATAGTATAATTAAGCCAAAAAATATCTACAAATTTATGGTACGAATTTAGACCAGGATTAGGACGTGCTTTTAGGACAATAATAACATATATCCCTATATAACAACTAATATATCCCTATATCCAAACCACAACCAGAAGATAAGATAAAAAAACTAAGAGCTTTCAACGAAAACAAGTGGTCATCGTCAGAGTCCAGCTCCTGCTGTGTCAGTATCAGTACATAATCAGTTGGACTCTAACGAAGAGCCCTTGTTTGACAGAAAAGTTTAAGGTATATATTACTCGTATATGCCTAATGATATGCCTTATTGTGGTTTAAACGTTGATTATTATTTCACGTCTATATTGTGAAATCTTGTTATGGCTATATATATAGGTGTGTTATCTAATCGTGATTCGGTCAAATTTTCTAGGTTCAAAAATCAAACTCCTATTGTGGACGTTTCAGTTTTATTTTAAAACCTTTTTCATAGGCCTACAAACAAAGGATAATAAGAAATCACATATCAACATCCATCATATAAACAATAAGAAATGAATTGTTACAACTTATGAATATTATAAGCAGAAGTATTTAGAGATAAATAAAACAATATAACTTACAGAAGTAAGATTTTTTTTATACTAAGAAAATGAATTTTACATTATTTAAAGGAATAACAATCTTAACCGGATAAAACCTTCGACTAGACTAATAATATAACATTACAAGTAACCTCGACACTTGTAATGTTACTTGTAACGTCGGTAAATCTATTTCATCATAAAAAATTTCTGTAATTTTTTCCTTCCTACCAATATTGATATTTTAACAAATTAAAGTTAATGTTTTTATAAAACTAAGAACATGAAAGTTAGTTTATTGGCAATGAGAAAAGTTTTACAGCTTATATATTTTTACTAGTTTAAAATTTCGCCAATATAATAAAGTCGTGTCCTTTTTTTTGAGATAAAAATATATCGCTCTGGGCTAAATCAAGTGCATGGAGTGAGAAAGAGTGAGAGTTTCCCGAGTTCGTTTACCTACAAAATCCACCTAAGAAAGCAAGGAAGCCTGAGAAATGTCAAGTAGGTTGTCGATTTTTTTTTAACATCTTTGTATCACTATAATGATATTCGCCATAACCTTTCCTTTGTATTGTAATATTTTTATTTAAACTTTTAAACATGAGTTACTCCAAAAATAAACTTTTCCTTAAGAAAACCTTTGTAATTTATTCCAGTTTGTTTAATTATGTGCTCAAGTAATTATTTATAACTACCCTACGAATGTTTCGAGGTATGAAAACAATTAATTATTTATAATTAGTATAATTATTTAACTAAATATTCTGTATTCTATATTATATAGCTTAAAAAGACTAATTTTCAATGTTATTATTATTATTATTATTTGAGGGTGACTATACCCCTCTGTGTTAAAAACTATTGTACTTCCCCCCTTCTGTACTAAAGTACTCCAATAGTTACCTTAAACGCCTCCAATAAGCTCAGCATTTTTCCTGGTTCCAGCGGTTAAAGTTTATTTATGGTTTTGTTGAGTGTCACGAAGCACCTACCTTTTTGCAGCAAAGTTGCCTTACAGTCAGTCAGCAGGTGCAACGGTATTTATTCCTCTTCATTGCAGAATCTGCATAAACTATCATTGTTAATGTCCATTCAGGCTCCCTACGTTTCGGGAGAAAGTAACATCCATTCTCCGTCTTCGGGACAGTCTTCTTCGGGTCCTTAGGTCCACTTGTGAGAGGTTGGCTCCCACTAGTTAGCGCTTTTGGACCCTCTGCGCTTCCGGAAGATGGTCTCCGGACTCCTCCTTAGTATCATACAGAGTAAAATCCTTGTATCACTATCGTTGGTATTTTGTCCCCTCCGGCAGAGCACCGCATACTGGAGTAAGGCTATTTACTTAAGGGGGTCGCCAGGTACCCATGAGGCTCCTTTTATAATACAGTAACTCCAGTATCATCCATCCTTCGGCACGGATCGCATAACACCTTAGATTGGGTCTGAGATGAAAGGAAAGGATTTGGAGATTAGGAAGGATGCAAAACAAAGGAGGAACTTTCTCCTCCTCTTTCGTTTGTCTCTGCATATAGCAGGTTAACAGAGTAATCCCATGAAGGCTTAAAGTCGGAGTTAAGTGTTAGAGGCTATTAGAGGCACTTAATCACTCCACTGCTACCCCAAGACTAAATTATATTTAACTTTTTGATGCTCTCTTAAATTATCAGATTATATTATGCAGATAATCTTCACCAACAAGGGCAGGATATCTGCGAGGAGAAAGATCATCGAGTAACTCTTCACAGGGTTCTCCCTCATATTAGTCACGGACATTAGGACATTAGGGGGGTACGAGTATTAAACTCAACACCTTGAACTGGAAGATGTAAAAACCTTTTAAATCATCTCTCCAACCACGACTGGAGTTTACTTGGCACGGAATGACAATTATCTAAGAATACTAGTCGATAATAATAACTATTTGATAAAAAGTTTTTGAAATATTTGTATTCTTTCTCTTTTAATAAATTCTTGATTTGTCCAATTTTAACAAAAATGGTTTCCCAGAACTAGGTCAACTATCAATTCTTAAAATCTAATCTAGACCGACTATCAGAAAAAAACTTAGGAAATATTGACCAATTAAAACCATTTTTGAAAGTATGCTATGAAAAAATAAATGAAAATTTAAAAATAAATGCATCATGTACCTGCAGTATTTTTGTAGTATAATTGTTATTATTCAACCGTTAGCTCGACCAAAAGAAGTAATGCTCTTTTGTCTTGACATCAACGCCAGAAAATTACATTTTCTTTCAGTACCTAACTTCTACTTTTATAATTACTTCAACCCAATTAATGAATGTGTTTTATTATTTCTTTACAATATTATAACCATGTTATTTACTGCTTTCATAAAAAAAATGCAATGTTGACTTTCATATTTTAAAACTTCAATTAAATTCCACCAGAATATTAAAGTTTGTATAATAATCAGTGCCAGATAACAATAAAAAAATAAACAAATTTTAAATTTTTCCAAAATATAAGTTAAATTTATAGAAATGGATTATTAATAAAAATAATCAGGAAAAAAAGAAACATAAATTTCATTTTAAAAAAAATCATTACCTTATATGTAAACTGGAAGAATAAAAGTCAATAATCATTCAAAGTTAAGTTTTTGTTAAAAACAAATTAAAACTGCTAAAATTATTAAAATCAATTATAAAATAACATGAATATATATATTTGCACGATTCTCTCTTCTGATTTCAAAAGAAACTTGGTACAAAATGCCCTAGTTAAGTACCATGTTGGAAAAGTCATCAATTCAAGTCTTCAGATATTTGAGTTCAATAAATAATTTTTTAATTTAAGAGATACTTAAGCAAATTGGACTTTTGGGTGTTCTTTGAAATGTGTTTTTGGAAAAGAAGTCTAACCAAATTGTAATTATAATCATATAGCTTATTGTTTTGTTTAATTTAGTTTCTTTCCACTTTCATTCTTCTTTAGTTTATTTATGTATTGTTTATTCTTTTTTTTTAAATGAACTATTATTATTTGTATATTCTATATTTGTTTCCATTAATTTTTATCTATTATTAAAATTAGTGGAATTATTAATTATAATATTATTAATTATAATACTAATTATACTATTATTAACTTATACTATTTAATTCATTCGGTTTACTTAAGATTGTTTAAATTTTATTTGATATTTAACACACAAAGTGTTCGAAACGCGTTGTTGTTTTTGTTGAATAAAACTTCATTTGAGTGGAGACTTTTGTTTGTTTATCTATTTTACTTCAGAATGAGTAAATACCACTCAGTTACAGATTGCACAACTAATGATATACAAGTTAAATTATTTATATGAATATACATTTTATCTAATTATTTTCATATTTCTATAAACCTTTACATCCTTGTTAAATTCATTTCAAACTACAGTGCTGTTCCTAGCGACAGTTTTACGAACTTCAGAATCACAGTTTGATAACTCAGAAAAATTAAAAAAAAAACTGAACAAAATTACTTTAAAAAGACATTGGAAGCTACAAAGTTATTCCTTTAATTACTAACTAATGGATTATATATTTAATTTATGTTATCAATGTTACGTCATTCAAAGTAACATCAGTGTAACCTGACAATTTTATAAATAACCTTACAATATCTGCAACCTTCAAACACATACACGCCGCACATAGAATGCTTTGTAAAATTCATATTGTAGTATTAATCGTTAGAAACAAACATGTATTTATCATTAAAAACAACAAAGAGCATTGAAGGTAAGAAATATTCTTACACATTCCAAGGTAATACAAAACAGTTATTTCATTGATTATAAAATAGAAAAGAACGTCATATACGATAGCATTTATCGTATATCCAAGTAGTAATGTTATTATTGCTATCGATATTAAAATTTATGACGGTAAATACTTGAAACTACTTGTATACAAATCTTGTTTTTGTAACACACAAATTTAACACTTGTGACAAATTCTCGTGTCACGTGTTCATTCGAACTACATAGTTGTTATTAAAATCTACAGACTATATTATTCTTGTAAAAAATCTTTAACATAATACTTAGTTTTTTCTGTTTTAAAATTTTATTGTTCTGCCTATGAAAAATGTTTTAAATAAAAACCGAAACGTTTTCAATGAGAGTTTAATTTTAACCTGAAGAACTAACCGAGTCCTGATAAACTTTAATTTTGTTTCTATTTCACGGTTAATACTTTTAATAATATTTATATATACATATTCTTTGCTCTTCGCACTTCACACCTCCTAATGACGACGATGGTCGAAATATCGATGTGAGTTATGTCTGTGTGTTTCCTTCGTTTTGAATTTATTTTATTTAAAAAAGTCTGCTCAACCGTTTCTTTTAATTGTTATATATATATATATACAATTAAAATAAACGGTCCAGCGGACTTTTTTAAAATAAAATAAATTCAAAACGAAGGAAACACAGAAAGACACAGAGCTCCGAGCTCAGTACCGCCCTGTCTTCCTGCGGGACTCTTCGCTCTTCGCACCTCCTGATGACGACGATGGTCGAAATATCGATGTGAGTTATGTCTGTGTCTTTCTGTGTTTCCTTCGTTTTGAATTTATTTTATTATATATATATATATATATATATATATATATATATATATATATATATATATTCACTGCAAAGTCGAAAAGGTGATCCAAACTCGACATATACAAATTATATTATTTTAGATGTTTTTTAAGGTAATGGTGTTCTGTTAGATAACCTACCAGTACTTCTATTTATCTTTTATTTAACCTTAGAAGGTCATTTGTCATTTTCATGGATGGTTTTTTAACCATTAGCCTTTAATACTTGTGATCAGTAGTGGAGTTGCACCGTTTTTTCACACCTTTTATCATCCAGTTTTTTTATGTCACCCTGTGCAGTGGTACTAGATATCCCAGTGGTAGGTTCTGGACTTACATGAGAACATTCAGTTTCTTTCTTGGTCACCCTGTCAACTATTTCATTGCCTTTTATTCAAATAATGACCTGGTGCCTATATAAAGTTGATTTTATTCTGAGTTGAAACTTTTTTTACTGTCTCTAGAAGGGGTGTGCACTCAAACACAAATCTAGAGTCAACTCTGTAGGAGTTAATAGCTTTTGGTGCTTTTTTGCCTGCCGCTAAAAATGAAGATTCTTTTGTTTCAATAGTTCCTCTTTTTACATTCATAAATACAATATATTACAACAAAATAGAAATAAAATACATCAGTAATTTCAGTTTATCAAGTGCCAACTTTCATACCAACGTTTCAGCTTACTAAAAACTGTTTTAACTAATGGACGTGTAAATTAAAAAAAACTATGCAGTTTTTAAGAGATATATTAATAGTTTACAATCATCAAAACAAAAATTGAATATTTTGAATACACCAGTTGTATTATAGAGCTTTGATTTTATTACAGGTATTCAATGTGGAATTTTTTAGTATAAGAGAGTGTATTTTAGTAATCATTAAGTCGCAGATTTTATTATTGAGTGATTTTTCCACAGATTATATTCATACATTTAAAAAATAGCTTATAAATCAAATGATAAGATTGAGGGAAATTCTTTGGGAAATGATGATGCAGTGAAAATCAAGTTGGAGCAAGTGGTGAATGAATGCATTTGGTTGATTTTGGAGACGGTAATAAGAATGCAAGCCTGGCCACCTGGTTAGGGCTAAACAAATCACAAGCGAAATCCAATATGAAGTCAACACCATATTGCTTCTAAGTCCCGTCCTCAACACAAACTATTTCCTTTTCTTCTTTTCTTTGTTTTTCATACATATAAGTATATTACTAGACTTTGTTATTAGTGATGTTTCATTTTTATATTTCAATCAATATATGAAATATAAAAATAGTGTTAAAATAAAAAAACTCATCTTATCTAATTCTACTTTTATATACACCACACATAAAAACTCTAGGAAATACTCACTTCCATCATGATCAGAATGTGGTTTCTATCCTTTAAAAGTAAACCAATATTCAAATAAAACATATATTATTGACACTTCAATCATGATCAGGATCAGGATGTGGTTTCTATCTTTTAAAAGTAAACCAATATTCAAATAAAACATATATTATTGATACTTCAATCATGATCAGGATCAGTATGTGGTTTCTATCCTTTAAAAGTAAACCAATATTCAAATAAAACATATATTATTGATACTTCAATCATGATCAGGATCAGGATGTGGTTTCTATCCTTTAAAAGTAAACCAATATTCAAATAAAACATATATTATTGATACTTCAATCATGATCAGGATCAGGATGTGGTTTCTATCCTTTAAAAGTAAACCAATATTCAAATAAAACATATATTATTGATACTTCAATCATGATCAGGATCAGTATGTGGTTTCTATCCTTTAAAAGTAAACCAATATTCAAATAAAACATATATTATTGATACTTCAATCATGATCAGGATCAGGATGTGGTTTCTATCCTTTAAAAGTAAACCAATATTCAAATAAAACATATATTATTGACACTTCAATCATGATCAGGATCAGGATGTGGTTTTCTATCCTTTAAAAGTAAACCAATATTCAAATAAAAGATATAAAGATATGTTATTGATAAATAATACCAAACGTAACTGATACCTGTTTCTTAGCAAGCTTCTCTATATTTCTAAATAAACTGTCGTTATTTTGTTTAAACAGTAAAATATATTTCCTATGTTCAACATGATAGAAATGAGCACAATTCATCTTCAAAACATGAATAACTTCTTGGGTAAATTTTCTCGTTTACATACGCAAAGTGAAGACAGTGGGTGTTGATTTTTTTAAGTTGAAATTAAGCTGTAGGGTAAGTTACCATGTGTATTAGGTGGGTTTGGTGTTATTTTGAATCATGTTTGTCTTAAGGAAGGAGTGGTACGAAAATTTACAAATATATACATATATAGTTCGAAAACGTTACTAGCAGTCCAACTGGACTTCACAGACCTTAATTATATAGAACAAACAAGAGAAATCAGCACACAGTGAGTTCAATATTTTGAACAGGCAATGTTTAGCATTGCATGAATGACCACAGAGTCTCCATGGATGAGTGCAGTGACCTGCTTGTTGATGTCCACTCAAATAACCGTGGTCTCTCTTTTAATGACAAAATTTGAAAGCCCAAATTTTGAAACAAGTACTTTCTATGACAGACATTACTTTAAGCGTAACTGCGTAAGCTCACATTTCTTTACTTCGGGATCGCTCTGTACCTCCTCTAAACTAAAACAGCATTTTTGTTTCTTAAATATATTGGATTTAACTATTATTGTTTTTTGAAAGTGACACGCCCTGATAAATGATGATTTGAGCACATTGTTGTGTGAAAAGAAAAGTACTCAGAAATATTAACTACCTTATCACAACCACACCTCTTCTAACCCTTCCCCTACCGTCCTCTTCTTCCTGATAACAAAGTGATTTTTCCAAATATTGGTTTCATTATATGCTTTGTTTTATATACATTAGTTATATGTATAAATATGTATAAAAACAAAATTAAAGTTTATCAGAACTTGGACATTTCTTCAGGTTAAAATTAAACTATCATTGCAAACGTTTTGGTTTTTATTTAAAACTTTTTAATAAAGAAGTATAAACTTTTGCAACAGAAAAACTAAGTATTACGTTAGAGATTATATTACAACGAAACATAATTAATTTTTATTGGTCAAATATGTAATTGAGTCTTTATAGGTAATTTTCCGAGCATATTTTTACTCTCAATTGTATTTATACAGCAATAGATTATATATATATATATATATATATATATATATAATCTGATAAATGAAATGTCACAATTTTTGTTCAGTTTGTTGGTTACTCTGTCTAAGACCAGTAGTTTTACTTGAATAATCTCAGTTCAATTTCTGAACTTCTTACTGAAAATTTTGTTGTATGGATATTTATAAACAATGAAAAAAATTCAACTTTTATAAAAGGGTAAAGAAAGACCAGTTGGTTAGCTAAACGAAGCTTCGTAATTAGGAAGAGAGTTGTGTCCGTTTGATTAGTTAAACTGAAGAATCGGTCCATCGTAGTTGCATAAAAAGTTTGTAAACAAATTCAAAGAGGGTGAAAAATGGGAAAAACTTAAGTAATTAGAAATGAAAATTAATTAGTATAAATAGAACAAATAATAAAATAAAACATAAAATAAAAATCGAGAAAAAATGAAAGAAATAAAAAAATAGAAGCTGAACCCAAAAAAACTAATTAAGATAGATAAAAAATATATTAAAAGCAAATTAAAATAGAAAATCGTAAAAAGTTGAAAGATGATTTTCATGAAGATTTTTGGTCTAAAGAAAAAAAAAATCTCTATATACGCCGACGTTGCACTTATAATAAATATTAATATAATTTGTGTACTTACTAGTTAATTTTAAAAGAAAATGACGTATGTGGTACTGACTACAATTCGAGAATGCAATTGTCTGTCATTTCCATTGCAGCCTTTGTAGAATGCCATCCATTGGCCATCTTGCCTTGTCCTACTTAATGCTGACAATGCTTGACTAAGGATGCCATTGATCTGCTAATAGGACCCTCTTTGTCACTCAACGTCCTTCTCTTTGATCTCTCCTTTTGATTATCCTCTTTCCTCTCATGTAATCATAGTACTAATTCTCTATTTAATATTGTATCATATCTTTAATTACTAAGCAAGATTTACATTTTGTAACAGTACCCTGAAAATATTGATGTATACTATAATATTGTTTTCTTAAGACTGACGAAATAAACTTAAACATAATATTCAGAGACACTAAAAAATAAAAAATGTAGCCATGTGCTCGATTGCTTAAATAAGAGCCTATCATGCTCAGTGCATGTTCGCTCAGCTATGAGTGAAACTGAGTCACCATAAAAAGCATTACATATAGTATAATCCAAAAAAATTAACACAGACACCGAAATTACAGTAAACAAAGCTTAAACAATGAAACTCAAGAGAAAGAAATTTTCATCCGCGCTAAATTCCTTAAACTCTTTTCAATAGGGTACTAGTTTGTATTGATTTACTGCTAAAGTGGTTTAGTATTACTTTTTTATCCATGAATGATAGACATATAAGTAGTTGTCTGGTATTTACTTTCAAATTTCAAAAAAGAAAGCCCAAAGGAGTTACTAACAAACCTCATTTATGCAATCAAATGTAAATACTGTGACAACTGTTATATGTACAAACAAGTCGTTTTCTGAAAGAAAAACAATGCTCTCTCAGCATTGAGAGTATGATTTTGAACATAGAAAATTGACATATTTATGTAAATTTTGATAGCAGTCCTTTCTGTACACATATATTGTTAAAAATTAGACCATATTTAGCTGAAACTTGCTTTTTTATAAGTTTCTCGAGTTTCCGGAATAACGATCTTGTTATTGTATCCACAGAATATAGTAAGTTACCAATCGACATGCTAAATGAACACATGTTTCTGCTGTCTTCAGCCATTATCAAGAAATGAATGCATTTTGAAGTTTAATGCTTATATAAGAAACGTGGAATGTGTTGCTGGAATGAGGTTGGGAGGGATTAAAGTTGTTTTTGTAATCTGTTAGAGTTGTGTGAAATAGGTCGTCGTAATATATATTAATAAACAATTAGAAATTAGTTATAAAGTTCTGACATTGTTAAATCAACCACAAGCCAATTAAGGCCTCTCACAGGTAGCTGCAACGACGCCCTAGGTCACTCAAACCTCACCGGTTGGAAAAACAACTTTGAATTAGACCAATCCTTAATAACTCCTGCTGTTGTATATATATATATATATATATATATATAATCAATGATCACACCACAATAAGAAATGGGAAAACCAGACTAAGATCTTTAAACCGTAACAAGCGGTTGAAAAACTGAGTTGGGTTTTTGACTCTGACGAAGACCGCTTGGTACGGTTGAAAGATCTTCCCATTTCTTATTGTGGTTTGATCATTCATTGTTATTTCACGTGTTTATGTGAAATCCTTATATATATATGCGACCAGTGGATTCGCATTCCACTGGTACACGTGAACGCACGTACCTCTTCTTCTTCCCTTCTACTCTCTTCCTGACGACGAATTACAGTTCTAAATATCGATCCAGTAAGTTTTATCGTTTCTTCTATGTGTTGTCTTTTTCATTTAAAAGACTCTGACGAAGACCGCTTGTTACGGTTGAAAGATCTTTGTCTTGTTTTCCCATTTTCATATTGTGATTTGATCATTGATTCTTATTTCACGTGTTTATGTGAAATCTTTATATATATATATATATATATATATATATATATATCAAGAAGAAACATATTAAACATACTTTAAGATAACAATCTTTTATACTAAGGTGCTTTGTTTTATTTTCAACCTTGTAAGACATGTGTAAAGGAAGGCCCGGACGCAATCAATTTAATTACAATAAAACATAACTTAACTACCTTTATTATTAATAGACTACTATTATTTTCTAATAGGTTAGTTTTTATTCATAAAAATTATTCTTTTTCTAATTTGATAAATTTTGTTTCAGGTATGTTTAGAGTCTTTTCCAGTACTTTTGTTAGCCTGAGTAAGTCAAATAATACATTACACATTTTTATCAGTACATTTAGCTTATAATGTTTATTTAAAAATGTATATTGTGGAGTTATTTATAAATACGGTAAACTTTTCTTTGTCTGTTTTTCTGTTCTGACTATAAAAATATTTAAATGACATCATTTTAAACAGGATGCTTCTCAAATTCCTGTAAACTTTACATGACAAAAGGCTTGTCATGTAAAGTTTTACAAAATTGCCGTTGTGTCTACAATGTGCTTGGTCTCCCTTTTTCTTTTCTCCTTAAGACCGATTGCCCGAAAATTTGAGTTCGAGTTGTAAGTGTGCTTCTTTATACAATGTGTTACTCTTCTTGAATTTTCAACTCCGGTATATAAATATTTATAAAACAGATTCAATAATATATCTACCGTTTGATAGGATAGTTGTGTTTTATGATCGGGATTTGGTTAATTTTCTAGGATAAAAAATCAAACTCACGTTGTCGTTGTTTTTGTTTTATTTAAGACCTTTTTCATATGCAGAAGTAAGAATTTTTTAACTAAGAAAATGAAATTTACATTATTTAAAGGAACAACAATGTTAACCGAACAAAACAACGGACAGTCTAGTCGAAGGTTTTGTACGGTTAACATTTTTGTTTCTTTATATAATATATATTACATTTTCTTAGTTAAAAAATTCTTACTTTCACCTATGAAAAAGGTTTTAAATAAAATGAAAACGTTGGCAACGAGAGTTAGATTTTTTATCCTAAAAAGTTGACCGAATCCTGATCAAAGAACACACCTATATATTTATATATACACACCTTGTAAACAGGAAAACGATCCAAAAGGACAACAAACGTTTCACGATAAATCACAAAGAAATCAGATATTCAACAGTCAGATATTCAATTTTGTTTTCAGTTTTCATTAATTCACCCTGATATTCCTAAAACTCATATATGCATATATTTTTTAGAACCAAACATACAATATATATACATATAAAGATTTCACATAAACACGTGAAATAACAATTAATGATCAAACCACAATAAGAAATGGGAAAACAAGACTAAGATCTTTCAACCGTAACAAGCGGTCTTCCTCAGAGTCAAATGGTTCAAACGTCAAAACAAAGGTCAAATTCAAAACTGATCAAAGATCAGTTGGGTTTTTGACTCTGACGAAGACCGCTTGTAACGGTTGAAAGATCTTAGTCTTGTTTTCCCATTTCTTATTGTGGTTTGATTATATCTGTATATATATATATATATATATATATATAGGCCAGCGACAGATTGAGAAAAACTATAAAGAGATAGAATTATAACTTCATTTTAAAATTTTCACAACAAAATGAATACTGGATAATTCCGATCAGGTTACAGTTCGTTAGTTCAGACATCGTTAAGCTTTGCTCATATTTATATTACTGCACATGTGAGGTGATATAGGCAAACCATATCGAGTTAGAAGAATTGATTGGGGACTAGTAAATTTTCTTCTTCGCTGTACAATAAGGCAGACTTTGTTTGAACGCTTTATGAGATTCAGATAACCTTGTATGATCCTTCACCTTTATCCATTCCACTTTCCTGAACAGGATTACATAAAATCACCAGATATCTCTCTTTCTTTAATACAATATTGAAAATCTTCTTTGTTCTCTATCCTTCTTATTCCATCTACTCTGACGTCAAAGTTTATTCTTTTCCTCTTTTTTGACAGATTTTTTTTTTAAATCTGTGAAAAAGTGTTTATTGAATACTTTGGTAAATCAAATGTAAGTCACGTACGCCACCATAGTGCTCTTAGTACTATCAACAACTTTAATTATAAAGACACTATGGATAATTCAAGAAACTAGTGAATAATATAGACCTAGATATGTACAACTTGTAAAATCCTTACTTGATAGTTTAGTTTGTGTCTAAATTATTGTTTGCAAGAAAAAAAAATGTTTGTTACTCTTAAATTAAGTATGTATAAATGATATAGGTAAAGTTAAAATACGTTACATTCTCTATAATTAATAAGATATATATTGTATATAATTAAATATAAGATATATTAAAGTTGAGAAAAATGTGTAGTCTATAAGGGAATACATTGTAAATATACGGTCCTGATGCAGGGTTACTGTGTTGGGGGAAAAAAAAAACTTTAATTATAAGTTGTTGATAAAATATTCAAAATTTATATTTTGTTATAAAATAAAAGTATTATTCGCTAATTTTGCAATCTTGTTATAGTGTGGTGTTTACTCATATTGTCGAAAGAATTATGTCTATGTACAAAAAAGTTTATTTAAAAAAACTAACAACACGTTTCAAACACTTCTATAACTTAGGTTACTTCTAAAAAATATATGCATATATGAGCATTAGGAATATCAGGGCGAATTAATGAAAACTGAAAACTAAATTGAATATCTGACTGTTGAATATTTGAAACTATTGAGTGAACATGGGAATAGTATTAAAATAGCTTAATTAATCCCTTAGTTTAAACAACATACAGAAATATTTTCTAATTTATAAATAAAATAGATTTTTAATCTCCTGCTCTACTGGGGTCATTATTCAGTGGGTGAACTAAGCAAGGATGAGGGTATTAGGGAGTGTTTTTAGGGGAGGGATAGAGTTCAGAGGAATGCAGGAGTTCATGGCAGGTATATTTGCACGACCTAAAATGAAAACATGGCTATCTTTGCAAGAGGAAACACATCTTTCAAATTATATGAAAAGGTCCAGAAATTTCATACACCTTAGTATTTGTTCATTAATACATAAAAAGGGGTTCTTTTTGTGTATTCATGAACAAATACTAAAGGTTTACAAAATTTCTGGACCTTAGAGTGAAATAAAATTGGATTTATTTTACACTGTGATTGCTGTTTTTAGTTTACATACATTTTTATTTGAATGAATCTTCTTTCTGCTAATTATTTACGAAATGATTCCGTATTATGGTAATTTATTCTTGCTTCAAACTATCTTTCTATAAAGAAGCTTATTTCAACATATTACACATTAATATTAATAACTAATATAATATATCATTCTGAGGTAAAATGGATAAACCAACAAAAGTCTCTACACAAATGAAGTTTTATTCAACGCGTTTCGAACACTTTGTGTTCATCATCAGGAAGACACTATAATGCAAATTATATCTAATTAGTTACAAAAATTAGAGTGAAATAATAAAATTCAATTAAGAGAATTCAAGACATACCCAAGGATGTGGTACTGACGGGTTGGTCCAGTCAACACAACCAGTAGGAAACAGATCCGTTGCGAAAGAGTGGGGATAGGCATTTAGGAGATAAAGGACCCGAAGCCTTTGTCCATTATCTCCTAAATGCCTATCGCCACTCTTTCGCAACGGATCTGTTTCCTACTAGTTGTGTTCACTGGACCAACCCGTCAGTACCACATCCTTGGGTATGTCTTGAATTCTCTTGATTGAATTTTATTATTTCACTCTAATTTTTGTAACTAATTAGATATAATTTGTATTACAGTTTCTTCCTGATGCTGCACACAAAGTGTTCGAAACGCGTTGAATAAAACTTCATTTGTGTGGAGACTTTTGTTGGTTTATCCATTTTACCTCAGAATGAGTAAATACCACACAATTACGGATTGCACAACTAATGATTTAATATAATATCTGTTGTAGTCGAACATTGAACAATACTTAGAGATTATGCTTAAAATGGATACAAATTAATCTGTTCATTATTTGAATATAACAACATTTAGTATAATTTCATTTAAAAAATAATAAAATTCAATTTAAATTCACTTGCTGTTTTTAGTTTATATACATTTTTATTTGAATGATCTCATTCTACATTTGGATAGAAATTAATGGCATTTCCAAAAAGTCATAAATTTATAGAAACGTAGAAGTATATATAAATATATATTACGAAGATTATAAAATATGAAAAAAATATTAAACCTGAATAGTTTAGAACAAATGTCAGTTCAAGATAGGTCAGAGAAATTACTATCGGTCTGGTTTTGGCTAAATTGCCCTCAAGCGGTGATCAACTCAGACCCACAGGTGGCTCGTAAAGTGCCTACAGCAGGTGCCTTACTTATACCCAACAACACAACTTCGAACAGTTGGCAATGTACTTTACATTGGTATGGACATTAGCTATGTTACACTAATAAAGTGTTGGCAAATTATAACAGAATTGTAAGAAACAAGTTTTAAATATTATAACTCACTAACTTTTTCGTTAAACTAACTTTTACATTCTCATTAAAAGTTAGAAAGCATCAAAAAAAAAGTTAAAGAAAAAAAGAAAAAAATGTTAAATTTCAATAAATAGTAATGTTTAATAATTTTTATCTCCTATTATATAAAGCCTAACAATACATTAGCAACATTTTTCGTCTCTTGAAGACACAAAAGGCGTAGAATCATTAAGGGTTAACGTAAACTTTCAAATTATTAAATTTTGTAACCGTCATTTCATTGTTCTTGTTGAAGCTTTATATATAAATATAGTTAATGGGTTAGTCCCACTGAGGTTAGTAATATTAGAATTAGTAACAATACAATCCGTCATACCTCGTAAAATCTCTGAAAAGCTCGACCGGTTTCGGGTCCGTCTGGATCCCATCTTCAAGAGAACCTAACTGACTGTCATACTAGACAGTCAGTTAGGTGCTCTTGAAGATGGGATCCAGACGGACCCGAAACCGGTCGAGCTTTTCAGAGATTTTACGATGTATGACGGATTGTATTATTACTAATTCATTATATATAAGTTTTAAACTTTAATTTTTGAATGGATTACTCTCTACATAAACAATATACTATGATTCCCAATATACTATGATTTTTGATATTGATATTACAATACATCATATTTTTTGCTTCCTTCAGTTCAAAGTTTCTCCTGAAATAGAATGTATGAACAACAAATATTGTCATACACATAGGAATCATTAGTTGTGCAATCCGTAATTGTGTGATATTTACTCATGGTATTTACTCATTCTGAAGTAAAATGGATAAACAAACAAAAGTCTCCACACAAATGAAGTTTTATTCAACAACAACAAAGCGTTTTGAACATTGTGTTCATCATCAGGAAGACACCAAGGATGTGGTGCTGAAGGGTTGGTCCAGTGAAAACAACTCTCACGTAGGAATACCTGTGCTAGCTTAACTCTTCAGATAATGATCCCAATCACTCTCGTCTTCTATAAAGAGCTCTCAGATGTATAAATATGTTCAGCCTACTTTCTGTCAAATCCATGGTCTCTTAAGGCAACTCGTACCGCTTTCTAGCTAATCTGTTACAATTTCTGGATTGAGGTTAGTTGGTTAATCACCAAACTTTCATGAGGGACATTGTCAGATGATTTAAGGTAGTTCAAACTGCTATTTTTACTGTAGACTATAATTCAGAATTACTTATTTTCTTCCTTTTTTTACTTCTTACTTTACTTCATTTTTGTTTAATTTCAGGTATTTTTTTCTTGTTTTAATGGAGTAGGTCACGTAGCCGATGTATATTTTTTGTTTGAGTTTTAACGAGTAGCCTTTTTATTGATTGAAGCACGACTCCCACTCTTTTTATTTTTGGTAATTTCCTGAAGACAACAAAGGTTCAAAATATCGACTGTAGTGCCTTTTCCTCATGTTAAATTCTACTATTTATGTAAATACTGTTGTTTATGGTCTTCTCTTGAACACACTTCATTTAAAAAATTGAACCTAAAAAAATGAAATGAAATATTAAATTTACTAGCAAAAAGGTACTGTATTGGCGTATTCTGAGTTTACACGTTTGAGAATTAATTTTTTCTTATTTATTTTTTTCCTCAAATGGGGTGACAACAAAGAATACTGCACAGCAGAAATGTGTGATTTTAATTATAACTAATAAAAGCAAACATTCGCCTACTTTATGGCTTTTTCAGACTAGTAAAACAGAGAAGTGGTCATGAGCATAGCTCAGTAGATTAGATCTGCATGCCTGATCATATGAAAACATGCAGAGAGATGTAATATCCCTATTAAATTCCTGTGCCTATGTAATTTAATGTGCCTCCCACCAGTTGAAGCTAGTATGATGTTTGAAATAATTCTAGTGAGCATATATTTATATATATATATATATATATATAATATATATATATATATATATATATATATATATATATATATATAGTTCACAAAAGAGAGAAAAACAAATAAAGACACATACAAAAGACTCACAACGATATTTCGCCAGTCGTCGTCATCGAATATATATATATATATTTCGATGAGTTTGAAACCTTGATATTTTCTGAGAAATCGGCACGACTTTTTCATACTGTTAGTTTAAATAAAATTAACGCTTATAGCTGACCCGCAAAGTCGCTTAAAATTTTAATAATAAACTTTGAAAAAACCTGTGCATAAAGGAAACTATTGACTCAAAAAGTTTATATTTTGGGCAAGATCATTTATACAGGACAGTTAATTCTGCGATAGCAGAATCTATCAATATATGGATTTCCTAATATTTTGAGTTGACTCAAAACAACCTAATACAATAACAGAGACTTATAGAACGCTAGCTGCTTACCAGGTAATGACTGCATATGGGGAGGGTATCAAGTTATAACAGCCTAATAAAAACAATTCAGTTCTTAATAAAATGAATGAAAATATATCTAATTAGGAAAAACTTTTATAAAACATTTCGAACTCAAAGTGTTTTTCCTCAGGTTACATCTAAACACCAACCATCCCATCCTCTAGCGCAGGGGTGGGGAAACTACGGCCCGCGGGCTACTTCCGGCCCTTTGGTCTTTTGAATCCGGCCCACTGAAGGATTGGTACATGATTGGTTCAAATAATATATATATATATTATATTTATGACTGTAAACCACAAGGAAAAAAAATAAAACAATAGAATAAATGCCCTGAAGTCATTCAATTTATGTCATAAGAGAGCAAACAAAGTAAGAATTAAGAAGATAACACATCATACCTTTTATGTTATCTTCTTAGTTCTTACTTTGTTTGTTCTCTGATGACATAAATTGAAAGGCCTCAGGGCATTTATTCTATTGTTTTCTTTAGTCAGCAATGAGAACTTGATTTTTGAACGTAGAAATTTGAAATAGAAAATTTGACGTAATCCCGATTAGATAACACACTTATTCTATCAAACGGTCGATATATTATTGAATATGTTTTATATATATATATATATATATATATATATATATGTGAGATTAAATTTTCTGCCCACTTTTGTCTTAATTAGTTTTTTTGGATTTCTTTTCCAAATCTCGAAGTCTTACTTTAATTTCTTTGGGAACTAGGTGTAATAACTCACCATATGTTTTGTTGTCCATTTTTTTATTTTTACCGACGTTTCGGTCTTCTTCGACCATCTACTGGGTGATTTTAGAACACATACTATTTTAACCAATTTAACATTTTTAACAAAAACTAAATTTTAACGCTCGACTAACAAAATAAAAATGTAAACAATTAAACTGGCAGGTTGCAATTCCTGTTACACACAGACAGGTGTGTCTTCAGTTTCTTCATTCCTTGTTGAATTTCCTATATGTAGAGGTTGGAATTGTCCCATGTGCAACTTCAATGTGCAAGTTTTGCAAACATATTGAAGTTGCACATGGGACAATTCCAACCTCTACATATAGGAAATTCAACAAGGAATGAAGAAACTGAAGACACACCTGTCTGTGTGTAACAGGAATTGCAATCTGCCAGTTTAATTGTTTACATTTTTATTTTGTTAGTCGAGCGTTAAAATTTAGTTTTTGTTAAAAATGTTAAATTGGTTAAAATAGTATGTGTTCTAAAATCACCCAGTAGATGGTCGAAGAAGACCGAAACGTCGGTAAAAATAAAAAAATGGACAACAAAACATATGGTGAGTTATTACACCTAGTTCCCAAAGAAATTAAAGTAAGACTTCGAGATTTGGAAAAGAAATCCAAAAAACTAATTAAGACAAAAGTGGGCAGAAATATATATATATATATATATATATATATATAATTTATTGTATGCATATTTAAATAAAAATTATTTTAACTAGCAAAGAATATATCAAAATAAGCTTTAAGCTGTGCATTTAATAATTTTATGACCACTGCTGAAAGTCGGTACAATGATGACGTACAAGTCCGCCTGTTTCACCTTGAAGGCCTCTGACAAGCTGTTCGAGATCACGCAAATCACAACTACCTCTTCTCTTTGAGCCATTCACTTTCATTTCTTCATAAAAGAATCCTTTCGCCCTTCTTATGTCTTTCAATCACGACAAAAATTTCTTACCACCCCTCCCCCACCGCCCACCACCTTTTTTTTTCCCATTGCCTAAAACGATTTCCAGACATGCTAAATCCTGCTTCATTCTTATCTTACTTTACCTTTCCTTCAATCCTTATGCTACATGCAATTCATTTTTTTTATTATTTTTTTTTTTTATTATAATCAAAAAGAAAAATCTCATTTCCCAGAACATAAACGAAATGTTTCTATCGAAGGTTCACATTTCATCGAACATACTACTTCTAACCATGAAACTATTTATTAAATGTGTTAATTCAAACTGTCTCTTAAAATAGCCTAATCCATATTCAAGGCAGATTTTCATAAATATACCTTAATTTTATTGCATCTACATTTACTTGGACTTTTTTGTTATTAATTTTTTCTAAGGTTTTTTTCCAGAAACATTCTACTTTATTATCATTTCATCATATCTAAACAGCGCTCTATGCTAATGCAACATGAGTTAAATTAATTGATATTGAATGATAATATCATTACTTTTTCATCCACATACATGATGTAAATTAATATTTCCCTTAGAATATATGAAATCTATTACTAATTAGTATTATTGATGCCTTCCTTTGTTCAAAGTCCCGTTATTAAAATCCTTCACTAACAGTTGTCACAGCAATTTAATTTCGCATCTCTCATTTTAAACATGATTCGCACAGATTAAAATTATATAACCATTATAATCATAATATTCATTGATTTGACAAGTATTTCAGTATAAATTACTACTAATCATGTTTTACCATCTTTCTTTTGTTGATTACCTGTCATAAGTTTTAAGCGAATTCATGCTAAAAGATAAAAGCTTTTCATATATCATGGTTATACGAATACAAAAGCTAATAATTCTCAAAAATTTGAATTATTAAACTTTTGAGTTTTTAATTTAGCTAATTCTAAAGATTTGAAGCAGTTATCATATTTTAAAGTGAACAAAACTGCTGTCTAAGAATATTCACGGCGCTGACATGTGAAAGTTCAAACTTTCACGTTTAAACTTTAAGCAAACGGCAAACGCAAATTCAATTGTTTTATATTTTTTTTAATAATTCGAGATCTCAAGTAAAGTCAAAGTTTATAATTTATTAAATAAAAAAACTTGCAGAGAAAAACATTTATAATTGACTATGTGATTTCGTATGTGAGATTTGAATCTGACGAAGACAGCGTGATACATTTTAAAAATCTTAGCCTCTTTTCTCATTCTTTATTGGTGTTTTGAACATTTATGATCAAACCACAATATGAAATGGAGGAAAAAAGATTAAGCTCTTTCAACCGCAACAAGCTGTCTTCGTCAGAGTCAAAAACCCAACAGTTGACTCTGTTGACTTGTTTGACTCTGACGAAGATCGCTTGTTACAGTTGAAAGATCTTAGTCTTTTTTTTTCCTATTTCACATTGTGGTTTGATCCTTGATTGTTATTTCATCTGTTTATGTGAAATCTTTTTATATATATTTATGTAAACATGTATGAAAGTAGTTTGAAAATATTTTTCTCTCAATATATATTTGATTTAAATAACCTGCTTTTATCGCTGTGAACCTTAGCTTTCCAGCCATTACACCAAACGATCAAATCAGGCCGACGATTTAATGTGTTACCCTTTTGTCACCTACAAGTTTTGCCTCCCAAAACTTGGGATGTCCGATGTGGACCTCGCGGAGGCGGGCACCACGATTCTACGTCGCGCATTAGACCAAAATTAAATTAACTAATTCACACAATTGTACCAGGGGGGGGGGGGGTGAAAACAACAAAAACGGCAGTTACATCATTGGTATAAGGTTATGTGAAATCTTTTTATATAAATTTATATAAACATGATTTAAATAACCAAAAATTTAAGTAAGAATTCTTTTTTTTTTTTTTAGTTTTTTTTTATTTAAGTTTAGATCCAAACTATGCTAAATTGCTTCACCACTCTGACACTTTCAAATGACCCAATTACCTAGAGCTTCCATGAAAAAAAAACAGGACGTTTAGCGTAAGTTTGAATTATAATGTGGGTGGTTTGGGTGGTTGGCTAATTGGAGGAGGTTTTGATAATGGAAGTAGTGGATGAAGGGTAGAATATAGGCAATAAGCAATGTTGGCATTGGACTCACGTAGCGCCACTTAATTAGGCGACCTCCTCTTTCACCCTCCTCCCACCACACCGGGGGGGGGGCTCAATTATCTAGGGCTTCCACCCCGCCACACTAAACACCTCTTAAACATCCTCGCCCTTCTCACGACCAGCAGCAGGGCGACGTTTAGTTTCCAGATAAGAGCTACTCTAACAGGCTTGACAACACTTCTTATCATTACATCAACCCCGTTAAGTGTAAGAACACATTTGAAAAAAATCGGTAATCATTTCCACAACTAGCCTTCCAACCGATATATGCATTATCAAATTATATAAACAAAAGCCAACTTTTTAATTATAATAATTTTCATATATATAAAACTATAGTCACTTTTTTTCTGTGTTAAAACCTTTGCCATGACCTGCCATGAGTCGGAGTCAGAGTCGGAGTTGGGCGCAATTTCGACCTTCAGGAGTCAGAAGAAATCAGCCGACTCTTGAAAGTCGACTCCGACTCCTCACATATTTATTACTTGTGAACATGAAAATGAGATAAAATTATAAAACAAGATAATTAGTCCTAGTAGAATTTTTTCCTTCGGAGAAAGACATTGGGCATTTGATGGTACAACACAAAATGTTTCATTTAATACAAAATTTCTGGCCTTGCTGTCAGCGTTTGAGAAGGTTAATAATTAAAAACCTGAAGTGGTCTACACTTAAATATAATATAATATCAAACTTCTTGACTAGAACTTTTTATGGGGGATCAAGAATCATGGTTACATCGAACATCAGAGAGGATATAAAGCTGGTAGCCCCGAGCCAGTATGATGTCAAGTATACATCAAAGATTACTATCCTAGTAGCCTGATGTAGGATCGACCCCATAACAAAAAGTGATACCAAACAATCCACAGTTTCCGCCCATATAACAGTATTGATAGATACTAGCAAGATCAACGGTAAAAAAAAAACTTTTGTTTAGTTTTCTTTGATGACGACTGTATATGCAGGCGAGTACTGTGATAAGATGAATGTCTGGTACTAGTAACAGGAATCTAAAATTAGATCCCTTATTATAATTCCATAAAGATTAATATTTTCAAGACGTTCTGAAGTTTTGAATGTTAACTTTGGATTATCAATGGCAAGCGGGGTGGCGAGAAGGAATTGGAAAATTGGCTATTGCAATAATGTTTCAAATATCTTATGTTATTCTGTTTCAGTTCTACTCGTTATAATTTGTAGAAAGAGCACACATTTCAATTATTGCTTACGTGTAATTATATTTTCACGTTCAGTATTAATTTGAAATTACGTATAAGTTATCTTCAAACACAAAAATGTTGTAACATTTTCAATACAAATAAATTCATGTTTAAATTAAATTGAATGTTCAAATTAATTATTGTTGAAATTAAAGTTCAAATTTTTAGGATTTTAATTTTAGTGCTGTTCATATATCAAAAATTATTCTCATTGTTTGATCTTATTTTAATTATGGGTAAGCCACATTAAGAGATTTATGTATATCTTCAATCTTAAAGTTTACTTAATTTAAGTATATTATGGTTAAGAAACCTCTAAGAAGTACTGGCCTAACACTGACAGCTTTAAGTCTTCTAAAAAAGACAGCCTGACAAAATTGTCTATCTGTTATATACAGATTTATGGCCATGGCGAAGAATCACATTATTAAATGCATGAACATTAGCCGTTGGTCTACAACTGGCATTTCGTAAACGTTAAGGCAAGAATCTTCATGTATTTTAATTTCCTTTATACAATTACATTACAATTTTTTTTACATTACAATTTTACATAGAGAAAAATATGTATAGCTAAGAAAGTTACTAGATATTATTTGAAAAAATTTGACAATAAACTAAGTTTAATTCGTAATATGAAGTTAATGTTTGAGAAGAATGGGTTAAGTATCTAGAAATAAGGTGGAATGTTAAAGATGGCTGAACAGTCTTGTCATCAATTATTCAGAAATTAAGCTGAAAAGTCTTAAAACAGAGAAAAGTAGTGTTAATCTATGCTCAACCTTAATTATGCATTGCCTTCTCCTATACAGCTTGTCAAATCGACTTGTTCACCATGCTAATGAACTTTTCTTCTTTCATATTTAAAATATAACTCATTGAGTCAAAATCAAGCAAATGTAGTTTTCTAGCATAGAACTAAATTTGTTGTTTTCATTTTGTTATGTTGCTTCCAAAACTTCTATGATAAATGCTAATTCAATTTAAACAAGCATTGAGTTATCCTACTTGTTTGATTTTACAGTTTTTAATTTATATACATGTATAATTAACGAACACTGGTGTTTGACTTCAACTCATTCAGTGTACTCACTGCTAGTAGGGAACACAGTATTATTGATGCCGCTTTTTTAATGATTTTATATTTTGAATTCTCTTGCTTGAAAATTCAGTAATAAGCGCAAAGAAAACTGTAACTGTAATTATAACTTACTGTAGTTAATAACAGTGAGAAAACTGATATCAGTAGTCATCACAGTTAATATCAGGGCTGTGGAGTCGGAGTCGGAGTTGGGCGCAATTTTGACCTTCAGGCGTCGGAGTCGGAAGAAATCAGCCGACTCCTGAAGGTCAACTCCGACTCCTCACATATGTATTACTTGTGTACATGAAAATGAGATAAAATGATAAAACAAGATAATTAGTCCAAGTAGAATTTTTCCCTTTGGTGAAAGACATTGGACATTTTATGGTACAACACAAAATGTTTCATTTAGTAGAAAATTTCTGGCCTTGCCTGTCAGTGTTTGAGAAGGTTAATAAATAAAAATCTGGAGTGGTTTACACTCAAATATAATATAATACCAAACTTCTTGATAATATAATGTCCTATTTAGACATACCATAATATAGGTTAGGTTAGGTTGCAGTGGCAGTCCCACAGGGGACCACACGTAGGCCAAGCATTGGTCCTTTGTGATACCACACAATGAAGATTGATTCTACAGTGGGAGTCATAAATTTTGCCTAACTAAAGTGTATTTAGAGTAGGGATTATTAACGAGTACCTGACATCGTGCAGGCTCAGAACCGACAGTTTAACGTCCTTCTCCGAGGGACGATGTTCTCAGATTTATTCACTTCCCGCGTGAATAAATCGAGGGCCAGGTGAGGATCGAATCCCGGTCCTTTCAGTTCAGAGGCGAGCACGTAACCACTGAGCTGGCCTGACACCTTAGACATAATATAAATTCCTAAATAGAAGATATTTATTGGTCTTTCATTCCTGGTGGTACTACAGATAATGATTGAACCACTGAAATATATAATATCCTTGGCATAACCACAGCAGTAATAATATTTTTGTAAAGACAGAGAAAAAAAAAACAGGTGTTACCAAACAATCTCTTACAGGACAACATGACTTTTGTTCCCAAGGCAAGTGAATCTCATTCATGGCTATCTGTCACATTACATGGCCAGCGGATCTGATAAGTGAAAAATATCAGACTGGTTTACAATATAATAATTTTTGTCTACTCAAAAACTTTTACATTCAATCATAAGTTAGAATTTTTACATTTTATTGAAAATAATATCTGTTTTGTTGTTCTAAGAAGTTGAACATTTCTTTCATTATTTCTTCTCCAATTAAATCAAAAATGTTAATTTATATCACTGTTTTACAGTCCAATCTGTTTATCTAATATAGTGGTGCCCCAAATCATTGCATTTTGTTCTCCGAAACTCATTATAATTGATATCATCTCAATTTAAAAAATTCAATGCAGTAAAATATCATTATTTAAGCGTATATATAAATTAGAATATCAAACTGCTTAATATATTTCAAGTCTTATTCTGCATACTAGATATAACAATAAAGCAATAATAATAATAACAGTATACATATAATTTAATGACATTTTTGTTAATGTAAGAAGTTTGAAAATAAAATTAATGAAAATAAAATAAAACTTCAAAATGATATATATATATATATATTATATATATATATATATATATATATATATATATAAACACGTGATTTCACATTTCACATAAACACGTGAATTAACAATCAATGATCAAACCAGAATATGAAATGGGAAAACAAGACTAAGATAATTCAACCGTAACAAGCGGTCTTCGTCAGAGCAGTTGGGTTTTTGACTCAGACGAAGACCGCTTGTTGTGGTTGAAAGATCTTAGTCTTGTTTTCCCATTTCATATTGTCGGTTGATCATATCTTAGTATATATCTTGTATCTACGGAACATTTTGTAATATTGTTATAAGAATAATTGTGGGGCCATGCGTATCTAGAACACCGATAAATCGATTTTATTTTCCTTTGAAATGAATTCAACAATTTTTCAACAATATAGGAAACTCTGACAGTGGTTTACCAATTTGCGATCTCTGGATTATACGTAAGATAATTGTATTATTTTCAGAAACGTTTTCAATTTTTAATTGTGTTATATATTTTGACCTTTTATCAAGTTAACATACTCGGAATTTTATTTCAGGTTAGCTTTTTTTTATAAAGTCACTTTGCTTTTCCATTGCCATAAAATTCAATTTACTAGAGCGAGTGTTAGCCTGCCTGCACGACGTACTCTTTTAAAAAGTTGCTATGAATACAAATTGAGAAAAAAGTATATCAGCAATTGATCAGTTGTACATATTCAAATCAAACTTAAAGCTTACTTTCAGTGCAATTTAAAACCATTATAGCTGGAAGCATAAAATTTTTAAAAAGATTAAATATGAACTCTTAGACCAGAATAGTGAACAAAACTGGATTTAGTTAACAACGTAGCACCCTTCTATAAAACGAAAAATTCCATTCCTTACTCTTCAATATTACCTAAACATAATATGATTCATACTCGTAAACACAAGAAAATCTACATCTGATATTATGTTTTCTTCAAGGGTGCAACATGTAGATTGAGAGCATTTTGTTGAACAAATCAATCATACGATGGAAAGCATCAGAAATTATATGTTTGATTGGCTTTGATGTTTTACATGTAAGAATTTTATTCTGTAACATCTCATAGTAAATATTAAATTATTAAAAATTTTTCATTAAACCCCTAAACATCAATGGATTCACACAAAAAATTTCTAAGTCAATGTAAACAATGTAAATAAATGTAAACAAATAAAATTATAGCAAGTAAGCCATTAGTCCAGGGTAAACATTCAGTTTTTACAGCTTTATTGTTCTTTGCCGTACTTGAAATATCTTGAATTTTTTTAAAAAAATTTTTAATTTTCTTCAATTTTTCGTCAAAATGTCATGTTTTTTTAATGAGCCGTTTAGGGTTAAGAAACATTTTCTGAAAATAGAAAATGTACTCTAACGGCCCTTTAAATAATGTAATTTTGAAAAAGATTATCTCAACTCATCCTTCATATAAAGTTCTATTTTTGCCAAAAACCGAAACGTTGGCAATGAGAGTTTAATTTGAACCTGAAGAACTGACCGAGTCCCGATAAATTTTAGTTTTGTTTCTATTCCACGGTCGATACTTTTATAAATATATATATATATATATATATATACACTTTGAATTGAAATTGAAATCAGACGGTCCAAACGGACAAATAATTAAAGTTACAGCTAGAGAACACAAGAAAAAGGACGAACACTCACGAATCTCGATTATTTCGGCGTCTTGCCGTCTTCAGGAGAGTAGAAAGAAAGAAAATAAAATAAAAGGAGACGTAAATGCGTCCACTGGCCGATGTAAACTGGCGCGATACAATGACACGCAGTGCAGCCATCTTACCAACGTGAACCAGTGTAGGCTGTGAGTTAAAAAAATTATAAAAGTGATATTTAAGTAAAAGGGAGGAGAAAAGTAAAAAAGAGAAAGGAAAGGAAAAAAACATAAAACTAACTAAAATTAAACGAGAAAAAAAAATTTAATAAATAAATAAATGAATAAATAAATAAAGATAAAAATAAAATAAAAAATCATCTGATTAAATTTAGACCAGGGGAATTTCTTGCACCCAATAACCAAATGAAGGCTTCCTCAGAAGCCCTTAGAGTGGTCTGGGTGTCATCATTTGAGAGTTTTCTTAATATTTTAACCCTGAAGCAATCGTTGAAGGGAAGGTTATGGAGATTGGCGTGGGTGGCAACAGGCAGCTGCTTGCGTTGACCAACGGATGACCTGTGACCATTCATACGGAGGCTAAGTGACGTGGAAGTCAGGCCCACGTAGAATGAGTCACATTGTGTGCAGTCCAGACGATAAACACAATTGCTGGAAGTGCAAGAACTAGCAAAGGAGAGAGGGTATGAATGGTTGTTCACTGTCGAAATGAAATGGCTGTCAGGATTGATGATGGGACAGGTGAGGCATTTCCTTCTGCCACATTGCTTTGTGCCAAAAGTGTCAGGTGCAGGCCTGGAGCGTTTAAAACTTCTATGGGAGAAGATATTGCCCAGAGTGGGGGGTCGTCTAAAGGAAATCCGGGGTGATTTGGTGAAAATATTGGAAGTGGTCGGAGAGGATGACAGGAGAGGGAAGAGTTCCTTGATGACTAAGCGTAACTTATTAATTGTGGGAAAGTATGTGGTGGTGAGGAAGGGGCTATTATTATCGGAAATGCAATATATATATATATATATATATATATATATATATATATATATATTAGTATAAATGGGCAGCAAATCTTCTTGAAGACAAATTCAATTAAAGTATGCAGCAGCTTCTGCATTAACGACCTTTTTGCTGATGGCCTCGATTTTTCTAACTATCTAATATATATATATAATATATATATATATTATTAAAGTAGACGGCAGCTTCCGCATTTACGACTTTTTTGCTCGTTTTCTCTAGTTTTCTTACTAGTTTTTTCTGGTAGGGAGTGATTTCATGGAGGAGTTGTCCCAGAGACATCAAAGAAATAATCTTTTAGCTTAATCAAAAATATTATATTTTTTACACTTACAAGCTTTCGATTTTCTCAGAAATCATCTTCAGGTATATATCATTATTAAACAGATTAAATTCACAGAATAAAATTTTTCTAAATGTTAAACAGACATTAAAAGGAATAAAAATTTAGATGTTAATAGAACTAGATGAACTTTGTGAAAAAACAAAACAAGTCCACTGTGACAAGTGTAAGGTTACAACTTGTCATTCACATTTCCTGGGGGTCCTGTCAATGTAGGCTTATTAAGTTTATAAGAACTATCGAAGTTCTTACAACTTGGTATTATGCCTATACAATTGGCCTGAATGTTCATAGAAGGTTGGACGTCCCTGATGTATAAGGCCTCGAGGATATGAAGGCGGCTGGTATTATTTTCTATTCTTAAACTTGTTGTTCCTTTTTCTAACATTTCCCTCGTTAATGTTGTGTTATGTGCTTGTCTCGTATGGTTTTTCGGAGTACCTGCTGTAAGGTGGAAGGTAAGACGTCTTGATAGTCTGGTTGTGGTCATCCCGATGTACTTTGTAGGACAGGCTTCACAGTTCCCGGTATTACATGTATATTGGTACACCAAGTGACTTTTTTGCAGCACTGAGACATCTCTTTGGGGGCGGTTTTTAAGGAGAAGGTTTTGAGTCTTTCTGCTTTGGTAGTAAATCCTAAGTCGGAGTTTATCAGTTTCATTTGTCGGGAAAACATTAGTGCGAATGATTTTTCTTAGTGCACGTTCATCTTGTTTGTAGAAACTGTGCATATATGCTCTATAGTAGAGATCTATTGTTTCTCCTTGATTGGTTACATTTGGTTCTCCAGACTTAGCGTGCCATCGGTTCATGAATTTTTCAATAACGTCAGAAACTTCTTGGTTAGAGTACCCATTATTAATAAGAATCTGAGTTGACTTCTCTAACTCATCATTGAGGGAGCTCCACTCGCTACAGTGTGTGAAAGCTCTTTTAACATAAGCATAAATTGTCGCGCTTCGGTATTGTTCTGGACATTCACTCTTTCCATTTAAGCAAAGACCGAGGTTTGTTGCTTTTCTGTAAACTGTTGTACTGAAACTAGTGGGGGTTTGCTTCGTGATGATGTCCAGAAAAGGCAGTTGTCCTTGGTGGCTGTGTTCTATTGTTAGCTTGAGTCCTGAAAAAAATTTTATTCTGTGAATTTAATCTGTTTAATAATGATATATACCTGAAGATGATTTCTGAGAAAATCGAAAGCTTGTAAGTGTAAAAAATATAATATTTTTGATTAAGCTAAAAGATTATTTCTTTGATGTCTCTGGGACAACTCCTCCATGAAATCACTCCCTACCAGAAAAAACTAGTAAGAAAACTAGAGAAAACGAGCAAAAAAGTCGTAAATGCGGAAGCTGCCGTCTACTTTAATAAAATATGTTTACAAGAAAATCTACTGCCAATATACACTAACATATATATATATATATATATATATAATATATATATATATATATATATATACCACTTCAAGAATGGTAATTACGAACAACCCACAAAAGAAAGCAACCCTTCAGAGAACTAATGTTGTATACGAGTTTAACTGCAAATTAGGGAACTGCGAGTCCCTACGCTCGAAATATGTTGGTTCCACCACAACCACGCTTTCACGAAGGCTCACCATGCATCTGGCATCCGGAGGACCCAAAGAGCACGTTAGGTTAACACATGGAGTGTAATTAACCAGGGAAATGTTAACAGACAATACTGTAATATTACAACAAGAACATGACCACACCAGATTGCAAATTTTGGAAGCTATCTTGATCCTCGAAAAGCAACCTAGTATTAACAGCCAAGGAGGAGGATTTTCAAGAATTCTAAAATTATATGAAGGCAGTCAGAAGGCGAACCAGTCTGGGAGAGGTATAGAAGTTAATCGATTACCTTCCCAGATACAAATGACGGATGGAAGGTAACCAAGAGCCTGGTGAAACCTCAACATACCTTTACCTTTGATAACCTCCCTAGTTGTGAATATGTGTTATGGACTCGTTATGTTTATTTTAGTTTATTTTAATTGTTATTCACTTTTCGATCATTAATAATTTTATATATTCTTTAACCTTGAAAATGGTCAACGATGACCGAAACATGTCGGTGTATAGTAATAAAAATTTTGGTGAACTTATGTTTTTAGTTCCAGAACCATGGAAGTCAAGTATGAGAACACTTGAAAAACGGATAAGAAAAAGTGTAAAAGTTAAATTGGGCATTACTTTTAATAAAACGTGTATAAATGAAGGCCTGCTCCCCAAATATATATATATATATAGATAATCCATAACAATATATACCACACCACCTCTTGATAGCCGTAGTCAATCGATTCTTCATTAGTCCAAATTTTATTATTTCTAACGGGCTAAGATTTTTTCAATTCAGATGGTTGCGGTAAGGATGGCAGTTGTGCCTGCAATTTGCACCGGTGGAATGGTTTCTATTTGTACATTGATTTGTCTTGAGTTCCTGCTCACAATGGCTTCAAATGGCGTTATCAGACTCACGCTAAGTAGAAATATGGCCACAGCCTATGCTTTTAGCACTGACTGATGTCCTTACATGTCAGTCTGTCAAGCCTTAATGTTGCTTATTATCCTTGGATGATTGATTTATATTTACCTGTCTTGACTGAGCATTTCATAGTGACTGTTTTTCCTGACCAGTGGGAATAGACAATAAGAAAACATTCTCACTGATGAGTTTTATGTCTTTTTTTACTAGCTTCGATCTGTTATTTAAGCTCTTTAAACGTTTTTTCAAGAACCACCATCTGAATTCGTGGAGCCTTGGTCCGATAACACTGCTTATCAGCAATCTTTGCAGGTTGTGACCAGACAAGGCTAATAGCTTTTAGAAATACGTCCCCAATTTTAATAATTCAAAGATTTTCAGCTTTCCTCTATATGTCAAGGATATTGTCGTGCCTTACTTGATTAATCTCAGCTAAAACTGTAGTCGAAGCTGTTTGAAATGTGGCAAACGTACACCATAAATTCTTAATGCTGACGCTGCAGTAAACTAACGAAATATAAATACACCTGATAATTTTATAAGAGTACAAACTAACTACAAAAAGTGTATTTATTTTAACCGAATAAAAAAATGAAAATGACGACTTAACATGTTTTAACATACTAGGCAAACATTATGAATAAAAATCAAAACTTATAAAAATTTCCGGAAATTAAATACCAATACTGTTAATAGGAAATTATAAAAATTTACATTTTCGCTGAATTAGATTAGTTACAGTTTAAAATGGATGATCCAACATCCATAGTACACGGTAATTGGAAATTGCAACTTGCTTATAATTTTCGCGGTTGTGCTAGTCAGTATGCCTGTTATAATTTTAGCAGAGCCCATTTAAAAAGTATTCTTGAAAGTAATTTGTTACTACATTTGTGTATAACTAAGTTAAGCATTTTCAAAAACACTTAAAATGAGCAATATAAAGTAATGTTATTTTTGTTTCAAAACTCTGATTACAGAGCCCTCATCTAAAATGACTTAGTAAGTTAGTAATATTGTTTTGTTCTGTTCATGACTACCTCATTTCCACTTTAGTCTATTAACAAGATGCTCAAGTTATTTAATCCGGGCATTTGGTTAATTAAAATTCTCAAATCGTTTTCAATCCCATTTGTCATCCGTCTTTGCATCTAAATCAAGCCCTATTATGTTAATTTTTCTTTTACTTATTAATTAAGCAGATGTTTCCTTCTCTTTAGACAGCATATTTTGCTTCAACTTTTTATAAACCTTAATTCAATATTTGAACTTTCAGTAAATTACAAACAAAATTGTATCATCGTTAACATTAAATGATCTCATATTTTAGTTCTTTTATAAATGTGTTTAATCATTTTTAATATAAAAAATTGTAGGTTTTTTCTGTTTTGTTAACGATGTCTTTTAATTTTAAATATATATGATTCTATCTCTTTAACGCATTCCTAACCGTATTTTCTCATTTATTAATGCTTTCAATATTGTAATAAGTCGGAGTTATTTCTTAAATATAATGCTAACATGAAATTAAACTGTGAAAATAAGTCGTTCGAAAGATACTGATACAAAACAATTTATTTTTTCTTATTTACATATCTTATGAAGAAGAATGCTTGATTTTTTGATTTAGCATATCATAATAGGGTATTATTATACTAGAAATAACCTGCGCAGTGTTTTCCATTTTAAAATCATTAGTTGTGCAATCCGTAATCGTATGGTATTTACTCATTGTAAGGTAAAATGGATAAATAAACAAAAATCTCTACACAAATGAAGTTTTATTCAACAAGAACAACACGTTTCGAACACTTTGTGTTCATCATCAGGAAGACACCAAGGATGTGGTGCTGAAGGGTTGGTCCAGTGAAAACAACTCTCACATAGGAATACCTGTGCTAGCTTAACTCTTCAGATAATGATCCCAATCACTCTCGTCTTCTATAAAGAGCTCTCAGATGTATAAATATGTTCATAGGCTACTTTCTGTCAAACCCATGGTCTCTTAAGGCAACTCGTACCGCTTTCTAGCTAATCTGTTACAATTTCTGGATTGAGGTTAGCAGGTTAATCGCTAAACTTTCATGAAGGATAGTGTCAGATGATTTAAGGTAGTTCAAACTGCTAGTTTTACTATAGACTATAATTCATAATTACTTGTTTTCTTCCTTTTTTTACTTCTTACTTTACTTCATTTTTGTTTAATTTCACGTATTTTTTCTTGTTATAATGGAGTAGGTCACGTAGCACATGTATATTTTTTGTTTGAGTTTTAACGAGTAGCCTTTTTATTGATTGAAGCACGACTCCCACTCTTTTTATTTTTGGTAATTTCCTGAAGCCAACAAAGGTTCAAAATATCGACTGTAGTGCCTTTTCCTCTTGTTTCTCATGTTAAATTCTAGTATTTATGTAAATACCGTTCTTTATATTCTTCTCTTGAACACACTTAATTTAAAAAAAAATTGAACCTAAAAAAAGGAAATGAAATTTTAAATTTACTAGCAAGAAAGTACTGTATTGGCGTATTCTCAGTTTACATGTTTGAGAATTTATTTCTCAAAGGAAGCCAATATCATAGAAATGGATGAATATTTAATGTAGTTTACTCTAAAAAATGAATCCTTTAGTTAGTCACAGTCACAGTTAGTCCGTTGTAAATGGTTGCTCCCAAAGAGGATCCAACAATTTACACGTACCATACTGAGGCTCCCAAAGAGGATCCAACGATTTACACGTACCATACTGAGGCTCCCAAAGAGTCAGATGAGGTTGGTTATTGGTTGACTGACAGGACACAGGTGCTTCAAAAGTTACTTGAAAAAAATCGGCCTCTTACGAGGATCGACAAAGTGTTGGCTATTTGGGGAGGCGGAAGAAACTGCACTCCACATAATTAGAGACTACTGCTCTAGAAGGTTGCAGACAGTTACTCCCGAACCCAAACAGTCGAGGCCTTGACCCCGCTGGATACATTAATGAATTGGTGAAGGAAACAGAACTTGGGTAACAGGTCTACACACTGATCTGAGCAGTTATAGCCAAACATCCATTCAATCAAAAAGACTGTAAAGGCTGACATTTTTGACCAAATAATTTCTAATCCAATTTGAAACACTCTACACACACATTCACACTGTTTGATAGGTCAAGTTGATATTTTACTAACAAATATCCCTTATAAAAATTATACTGTATACTTCATACACTTTATTGCCACTTAATAATATAATAATAGGGTATTATTATACTAGAAATGACCTGTGCAGTGTTTCCCATTTTTAAATCATTAGTTGTGCAATCCATAATTTTGTGGTATTTACTTACTCATTCTGAGGTAAAATGGATAAACAAACAAAAGTGTCTACACAAATGAAGTTTTATTCAACAACAACAACGCGTTTCGAACACTTTGTGTTCATCATCAGAAAGACACCAATGATGTGGCGCTGATGGGTTGGTAAATGAAATATAGTTAAGTAAATTTAGATTCCATTTGTTTTCTTTTAAACTACTGCTCCAGAAAATTGAAATCAACTAACTGGCTTACAAATAATATTAGGAAAACTGGAACAATTTGATATTTATTTGATATTTGATTAAATAACATGGTTAGTTTTAAACATTATTCTATCAAATAATTACAACTTCATTATAATTGAAAAACTAAGACAGGTATATTTAAATAAATCAAATCATAAATTTATCGTCAATGATTTTGATAATACTTTTTGCATAAAGTTTGATAAACTATATTTACGATACCATGGCAGCTCAGTGGTTTTTGGGATCGCCCTCTGCAAATTCGGGGCTTAATACTCACTCTGGCCAGAAGGTGAAAAATCTGACCACTCCGTTCCTTGGAGGGGATGCTACACCATCTGTCCAAGGTTATATGATGTCAGGCACTCTGAATTTCTACTCCTCTTTCTCCCGATCGTTAAGTACTAAAAATTCCTACTCTGAATATACCAGACTTGGATAAAATTTAGAACTGTTAACATAGAATATTCTTTTGTTATCACAAATGGCTAATCTTTGTCCCAGTTTGTCACTTGGGATGGCTACGGTAACCCAAATAACCTACACGATACCCACATTAAAATAAATCAATCAATTGAAAGACACTACATATATTTCAATCGATTACCATGGTTTATTTAAAGTAAAATTGAGTGAAGACCACTACATATATTTTCAACTATAATTTAACGATAAAGTTTTGTTAATTGTACATCTGGTCCGAATTAATATGGGTGATTTCAGTTCTTCAGTATTCAATTCTTTTTCCAACTTTATACATTTTTAAACTTCTGTTTCATGCTTCTCTGATAAATTTCAGAGGCATTACTTTTTATAGTTTTTAAATTAAAATGTAAAACAGTTTAGTGACGAATATTATTTTAATTATGATAAATATAATTATCTCTTTTTTAGTTAAGTTATGTTTCACTTCCTAATTAAGGTCACGTCTTAAGATAATTTTTTATGCTTTTCGTTTCAAGATTTTTGCTGCTGCTGGATTACCTCTGAAGGTATTTCTTCAAGAGAGGACGTTTTTATCTTTGCACTCAGTCTATCTCACACTCTCTCTTTTCCCCTTCAACACGAGATAACGCTAGGCCTCCCTGTGGACAGTATCCCTCTTGCTTTAATTCTGCCTCAATTCCTGTTTCCTTCGACCACCTTTTATCTCCTCTACCCCCATCCCCTTTATCTCTAACTTTTTTTTCTCTAAGGTTTTCTTTCTCTTCTATCCTTTTTTTTTTTCAAGACTTATTCATATTGTAGCTAAATATTTGCTACTATAGTTTACAACTTCAACATGACAGAGTAACTCGTCCTAGTCAGACGTTTGATATAAGATTACTATTATGGAAATTATAAAAAAATGTATTTACGCAAACAAATTTAATGAACGAAATACAGTGGTAACTTGATATACGATGTAAAACTCTCGCAGAAATTTCGCTTGATATACAAGCTCAAAATCCATGATGCAAAGCATGTCGTTGGCTCGTAGCACCAATACAAAATATTATGAATATAAAGTGAAAGGTAGGGGGGGGCAGGTTAGCTCAGTGGTTAACTTGCTCGCCTCAGAATTGGTGTTCCCGGGATTCAATACCCACTCTGTCCCTCATTATCACGTAACGTGAATTAATTCACGTGATCCCTGAGTGTGAATAAATCTAGATGCGACGTCAGTCTCACTTGATGTTTGAGTCCAACTATCTAGAGCGTGTAACGACTGTCAGGTAAAAAATCATGTTAAATGAGCTATTTCTTGATTTGGTACTAAATTTATGGACTACATCCACAGTTGAAATCAACATTCATTTTATGGCATAATTAACAGCTCAATGTTTGCCCTATCAATGTGTCTTTTAACTTAAGTGTTTATCATGTCACTTGCAATACCAATTAACCTACCTATGAACATATCTGGGTGCTCCATACCACGTTTTCATTGATCATTCATGACTTTGAATCAATTCATTGATTCTGCCTATATTGTAACACTAAAAAAATACTAAAAATTAGACAGAGCTTCCAACCCGCTACCTATTTGGGTTTGAGAGTCCACTTGAGTCTGACTGAACACTCTACAGTGCCATTAAAAAACAATGAATTAATCGGAATATTTATTTCAAAAAATTCACTTAAATATTAAGGCAGCTAGAGATAACTGTAAATTCAACAGTATTTTTAACAAATTATATTTATATAGATTGTTATATTATATTATTATTATTATTATTATTATATTACATAGATAGAGGGCTTGTATTGCAAATAGTCCCAAAAACTGCAATAGGGCTTAGTTTTGGGGATATCTTCTTTTCGGAAAAGACTTTGATTTTGTCATCTTCTGATGACGAACTAAAGCTAGAAATATATATCACTGTAAGTTTTCTGTTATCTTATTTCTTCAGTTTTATTTTTAATTTTTTGTTTTGCTAATTGTTAACTTACTAATTGTTCCTTATTAACAATTCTTACTTATTAAAATCAAAAATCTTTAATTATTGCTTAAGCATAGTTTATTTGATGAAAGAAATATATTAACCTTTTAACAAATCACAATTAATTTATTTAATCCTCAGAGACCGTTTGCGTTATAAATTCAATTGTATATTAATGATAATAAAATATTGTACAATATTTTTGTGCAATACTTTGGATTTATATAGTACAAGATAATACTCTTTTTTTTTGTATAATAATGACCTTTCATAATGTAAAGTAAGACAATCATAAAAAATAGTTCATGGGATTACTTTTGTAATTGGGTTCTGTTGTGTATTTCTTACATAAACTACATATAGAATGAATGAAACAAAATAAAGTGGTTTATAAGAAAGAGATTAAATAAAAGAATTGTTTTAATAAAATGAAAGTGATTTGGGCTTGAGGCAGGTGGCGTGCAGGATATCATTTGATGAATAAAGCCGACAAAGCGAGCCTACGTCTTTCATTCGCCAGGGACAGATCGCTTCACATCAGAGGGCGATGTCATCTCATCTACTTTCTGACAGTCACCAGATTTCTATGGCATTGAATAAAGTTGTCTGCCAAGTGCCACGATATTCCCTCCCTCCCTCCCTCCATCTTTCTCTCTCTCGCCCACTCTCACTCACTCTCTCTTCTTTCTATCTATCTATCTTTGAAAGGCACTTTATTACAAATTGCATTGACCCCACTTTAAAATTGTTTTATTCAATAAAATTTTGCTTCAAGACAGAAGCTAAACGTTGATTTCTCGAATACGTTTCTTAATGCATTACAAACTAAGTTAACTAAGTTAATAACATTCGACTTATGCTTCAGAAATGAAGCAATTTTTAATTTTATTAACATTATTAGTTTCTTGAAATTATTTCACTTAATATGGTCAAAACATATAATATATATATATATATATAATATATTATATATATAACTTAATAAAACGAAAGATGATCCAAACTGGACACAACACGATTTCAAAATTCAAGAAGAGTAACACACAGATTAAGGAAGCACAGTTACAGACTCAAATTTTCGGGTAATCCGTCTTCAGGAGAAAAGAGAAAGGGAGACCAAGCTGTATAACCAAGTTGTATATATATATATATATATATATATATATATACAACGGTTACTCGCCGTTGCGTCTACAACGTGCTTGGTCTCCCTTTCTCTTTTCTCCTGAAGACGGATTACCCGAAAATTTATATTATGTGTATAATATAATATATTATAATATAATATATATATATATAATATATATATATATATACAAATTTGAGACACGTAAAACAGACTCTGATACTCCCATTCAATATTTTTACCATTTTAACGGTCGTCCACAGGAAAGTGAATTCGCGGCGAGAAGACGAAAGCCAACTGGACAGCTTCACAGAATATGTCCAGGTTGGCCGCGATGAAAACAAAAAAAGTAGTAGAATAGTTGAAGATGAATAACACCGGGAAGTTTATATTATAATTATATAATTTATATATAATATATTATATAATACATAATATTTATTTTTTTATTATCTCTATATATAATGATCGTGAGCTGGATTAGCTATGATACTAGAAAGTAGGAATCAGTTGAAAAGTTGAAAGAACTTTTGAGATAGATTGTCATATAAATATGGTAATGATCTTGTGTTTTATCAATTTATGTAAACAATAAAGTGAATAACATGTTTGTTGAGTAATTAGTGTTATGTATGGCATCAGAAGCAGTCTAATAGTTAAAATTGCATGAATGTTAGCTACCGCTTTTGACTGTTTATGTGAAGGATAGACAATCTTGTTCACGTCATCTCATGGAAAATAAGTAAAGCTGTCGGTCCTGAGTTCTTATGCTAGATGCTTGCTAAAGATCCTTACTCTAGTACACTTGGAATAATAAAAATGTACGGCTACCAATATAGAATTAATGTATTTCAACCTAAAGACAAATGAGATATATTTCCCATCTTGAAAACAGCAAGAAAGGCAAAAATCTATCAATGTGGGCTTTGAAAGCAAACAAACAATCAAGTTTCATGTTTTGATACTAGACTTCACAGTCTTGTCAATATAAAAAAAAAAAACACTTTTCATATTTGTTCTACTTGGAGTAGTTATAGATTGATGTAAAGTTTTTAAACAAAGTTTTCTCTGTTTTGAAAAAGTTTTTAAGTTATTTTGAATATAATGGTGACTGAGACAAAACAAAACTGTTTTGAAAAGTTTTGAAGGACTAAACATTTTAAAAAGTTTATTAAAAGTGTTTTTTTCTAAGAGTTCTAAGACTAATTTATTAGTTGCTTGACCAGTTTTGTGGTATTTGCTCATAATAGTAGTATTAAAGAAATTAGTACCATAGTTTTATGGTAACAATCAGAAAGAACCATGCGTTTTGAACACTTGGTATCTTTCTTTATGTTACATCATATGCTAGGTAAGATAGAAACACATGATCGCTTGGTTCAACATAGGCATCCAGTATGCAAATGTAACTCAATTTTAACACTATGTTTTTGAAAACTTGTTGTTATTGTTATTATTTCATAAAACTTTCCAGTGTAGAGTATTTTTTTTTTGAATTTTTACTATTTATGTAATACATAAATTATAAAAATCAAATAAAAGAGAAGAATTATCAGAGTATCAGTTAACACATGAAAGGATGTAACTATAAATTTACTTTCAATAACGTGACACAAAAAGAATGAATTAAATAGAAATACGATATTAAAGTGGTAATAAATAAATAGATGGAGAGAATATAAAATTAAAAGGGATAACAGAAATAATGAAACAAGAGCGTCAAGCATGGGAAATAAACTGACTACAAAATTAAAGATTATAAAAAATGGAATTTTACAAAAAACTCAAAACATAAAACTGTGTAGCTCTAAGTCAGAATTATGGATTTAGAAACATTATTTCAGATGGGATTTTTTCGATTGCCGTATCACTTAACTTACAACAAAAGAAGAAAACAATCTACCTAACCATGCTTATAAATGAATTTTTATTTTTTTTTTAGTTTTTCCTTATTTTTATTAATTTAATACAATGTTTGTCAATATTGTGGCGTTAAAGTATTCGGAAGTTTAAGTAAACGATTTTAAACAAAGCACACGTTTTATATGTTTCATAATACAACTCAAATCATAACAGAAATAGCTAGGTTAAGAATACAGAAACACACAGTCTACTAACATTAAAATACTTTAAAATATTAAAACATTAGATAAAAAGTAATCACTTTGCGTCAATGTTAACATATCAGAAAAATGTTAACTGTAGACTAATATGTTGCCAGATAAGAAGTGTTATCAGAAATGATCACGATTAGAAGAGAATCACTTAATTAACTGGATCACTTAATTCTGAGAATGAAATTTGTCTTTTTTACAGATGGGTCAGAAATTAATAAAACAAAACAGTAGAACAAATTAATTATATATAGGTACTTATACGTCAGAAAATATTGGGAAATAATAAATGATATTCATATTAAAAGAAGTGAAATCTATGAACGCGTTTCATGATACTCTACCAGAAAGGTTGATAATATAAGCAGAAAGTTTTATGATTGTCACATAGAAATAAAATCATGGCACGATGGGAAACAAATTGGGAGGAATCCTCTAAAGGTCTTCAAACAAAGGAATATTTTCCTAGTGTAAAACAAAGATTATCCATGAAACATTTCCAAATAAACTGTAAACTATCCCAATACATGACAGGACATGGGCCATTTAAAGAATACCTAAGCAGGTTGAAAATAGCTTCCAGTCTATTATGCCCATATTACGCGGAGACACCCCAATCTCCTAGACACTTGGTGTATGAGTGCTGTTTGAGGGAACCACAAAGACTGGCTCTCATACACAAGGTCTTGGTTTGTGGAGAGGAGTGGCCCGTTAGGCCTTCCTCATTAATTAAAAAATGTTATTATAAAGAATTTGTAAAATTTTTGTACAGTATAGACATTTAAGAAAAAAATATTATAATGTTGAGTTATGAATGAATGTAAAATAAGTTAAAATAAGTATTTTGTAGTATTAATGAAAGAGTATTGTGTACAATTTGACGATGAAGCATGTAATACCAGTGGAACATGGTGGAATAAAATACAAAATAAAAAAAAATAGAAATAAAAACAAATCTCAATTGAATCAAAACTTACAAGAAATTTGATATTATATTTACATACAGTAAAGTTAAGTGTAGACTACTTCAGATTTATTTTTAATTTGTTAATACCAAATTAATTTAAAATACCAAATTAGTTTTTGGTATTTTGCAAACCAATGATTCATTATAAATTATATTATTTTACAATATTAAATTACATTGTTAACTTTGTTAAATCCTATACATAGTATTTTTTTGTTTCTTCTATAAATCATTAATTTTAAGGCCTTTACTTCTTTTACCGATTGCTCTCACAGACTTTAAAAATAAGATTTTTTCCTTAGGTTATTTTTTGATAAGATTTATGATAAATAACGGGCGTTGGTGTATTCTCTGTTTGTTAAATACTTTGTCAAAATTCAGTTATAAATTTTTCAGAAGCATTTTAAGTTTTTTTTTCTCAACTATTTCTGGTTGAGGACATTTTTTACGCCTGATAAAAGATAACTCTCTTCACTTGACTTTCACTTAAAAAACCCTTTTTTCTTTAGATCAGTATCATTTGAGGACAAAAGATTGCTTCTGTGGGGACACTTAAAGCTGACAAGATAGTTATACAAAGTTATCTTGATCTTTCTTCTTCACGCTTTTGCTTTATATACAGCTATTTAAAAGCCTTTTTGGTGTTAACAATGAATATCAACAATAATATAAATTCAACTTAAATCATGTCCATCAGTTATCATAAATAATAAACTATTTTGGAGGATATCAAAAATTATCCCTCCACACAAAAAATATTTTATGTCAAACATAAGGACGCATTTCCAACACTTAGTGTTCTTCAGGTTTACATCTGCGAGTTTTGAACACTTAGTCTTCTTCAAATAAAGCTGTTATTTACGATATCTGGTTAGTCATTACTAATTTAGACACAAAAATAAAACCTGTTAAAGTGATTAATAAACGTAATATATTATATTTTAACAGTTTTAAATTCCATATTTACCCGATATATATATATATATATATATATAATATATATATTATATATATATATATATATATAGTTCAATGTACATAAAGAAACATGGAAAAATTAAAAAACACACATACAGTCTCTAATTTTCGGTTGAACCGTCTTCAGGAGAGATAAGAGAGCGAAACCAAGCGCACTGGTACAGAGACGGTTGGAGACCAACAATGTTGCCAGATACGCGCCCGGTCACAGGTCACAGAGAATAAGGTAGACAAGAATCAATTTGAGATTAAATTAAAATAGGAATTTAAACCTACTATTACCTCTTAGTATTATTACCTCTATATCACCTTTTCTATGGCTATCCCTTATGTATGCATTTCTAGTTGTATCCTGTTATTTTATTACTTTGAGTTTTTATCCTATTTAACTGTCTTAATATTTTTTTCTGCCTGAGGATGACCAACGAGGTCGAAAGCTTGTGTTTAAAAAGTAGTGAATACAATTTTAGTAGTTATTTGACTATGTTTTTTGTCTGAAAATGTCGCTGGGAAATCTGCTATTTGCATTGCCTCTGCAACATAGAAGTGCAATTAGGAAAAAAGAAAGCTAAAAAAGTCGTGAATGCAGAACTGTTCTACTTTTCAACAATATATATATATATATATATATATATTATATTTATAAATATAAATATAAATATATATATATTTATTTTTAAATTCTCAAGGAAAGAGAAAAACATAAAAAGACTCACATGAAAATTTCGACAGTCATCATCATCGGGGAGAAGTAGTCCCTTCGAGTAGCTGAAGCTAACTATAATGATCAAACCACAATAAGTGACGAAGACCGCTTGTTACGGTTGAAAGATCATAGTCTTGTTTTCCTATTTTCTTATTGTGGTTTGATCATTGATTGTTATTTCACGTGTTTATGTGAAATCTTTATGTATATATATATATATAGCTCTCCTATTGAAATAGGTTGTCGTGTCGGCATTTTTATTTGTAACAGTCCTCTTAATCAGTTAGACTACTGATTTTTATTGTTGTTCAGATTTTCATGCATAACAACTAAACTAATTAATATATACTGTAATTAAGATCGTAATCATCATCACAAAAAAAATATGATGAAATATTGATAAAGGCTGGTGTGGGGATTTGGATGATTGATTACGTGCGTGAGGAAGGGAGATGGGGGTTTGGAAGTAGTGGGGTAAGCAGTATTGGATTAGGTAAAGCAGTCGAGAGGAGTGTAGGGGATTGCAAAGGATTAGAGGAAAGCCGAGGAAGAAGAGGCCCGCATTATAGCATTGCGAGTGCTAACGAGATGGGCCTCCAACCAGAATCCTTGCGAGTTGATTAGACCCAACACTAGGGGCTGCGTAAAAACAAACCCCCCCCCTTCAGGCGCTCCTTTCCATTTGGCTCTGCATCAACAGAATTATCTTAATAAACATTACAATTATCACCCTTTCAATTAGATAAACCATTAGCGATAATCATTTAAACCACTCCAGTATTTATAAACCAGTCGATTTTTATACCAACTTTTTACTGTTAAGTCTCTTTCATTGACAATATTTCAGTCATTTCATTCCGTTCTTTATTAAATAGCATTTTTTCATTAAATTAGTTTGATTTGAAAGTTTAAAACTGACCGATTCCAATATGCATTTGTCATTCTATTTTATTTCACATTTGATACCTTTATCAAGTTTTTTATATATAGTTTGGATATAAAAGGGAGAATTACATCAAAAGTATTTCACATACCTTTTAGCATTAATTTAATATCCCTATTCCTGTTAATACCAGTAACGTTGCTATTGCTTTGATCAAGAGCTACAAAACTCCATAGTCCAAATGCTACCCATAACTTTTCCACTTGAATCCAGTGAATGAATCCACATTTCATCTATCCAGTATCGAGTGCTGTAATTTGAGTTCCTAGTTCCAATTTAATATGGGTTAAAGAATTAGTAAGTAATTAAAAACATTGGGGAACACATATCGTGAAGTAATTTTTTATTACTGAGCTATTTGCAGAATTTAGTATACATTGCTGTATAATATCTATATACTTATAAAACTTTGTTAATCTTGATAACTTGTTTTCTTGTTTGTTTCCATCTGATCTAAACTGAATAAATAATAAAATGTATAAGATTTTGTCAAAATTTTGTATTAGAAGTCTATCATCTACTCTAATGGGACAAATGTTGCAATATGCCCCAAAAACCTGGTATAAATGACGTTTAATTGAATAAGTCAAAAAAAAAACATAAAGCCTTAGCTATTTGATGATCACAAAGTGATTTTAAACATCCAGCAAATTAACTGTTATTAGTTTTTCTAAATAAATTATAATTAATCTATAAAGAGGAAATTTAATGAATAATCGACGAGAATATGAAATGATTATGTAATATATCAACATATGATGTTTATTATGTTAGCAGCACTTTTCTGAAACTATCAAATGATAATAATTAAAATATTAACAGTACACAATTCTGTCCGTAATCAAGAAACACTTCTTTTGATATTCCTATTTCAATAAATATAGTTGAATAAGGCTCTCAATGCACCGGGAGTTACAGGAAGATCTTAATAAAACAAATTCTTCATAAAATAAGGAGTTCAAGGCAAATTGAATTGGCTGTAACCTCCTCAGGAATTGGTGCCACATTAATGGCTAGTGCTAGAATATCACATTCGAGATTCAAAATTCCTTTAATTGTAAGAAAAAATGACTTTTGTAATTTTGTTAAAAATTCTCTAACAGCAAACTTATTAAGGGCTGCAAAAATAATTATTTAGGATGATTTTTTAATGATGAGGAAAGAAAACTTTTAAAACAGTCGACAGGGCTCACAGAGATATATAGGACAATAGTGAATCATTTGGAGGAATATTGACTGTGCATTGGTGATTCTACCAGACTTCTTCCAGTTGTCAAGACAGGAACTGACACTAATGTCTTGCATCAAAGATTTCTTCCTGTGGCGCAAATTTACTAAATTCGCAATATGAGTTTAACTCGCTATATGAAGTTAAAATAATGAGATTACACTGCCCGAAGATATGATTGGGTGAAGATGTATTCAACAAACATGTTATCATTAGATGTCCTGTCAAATCACAGAAGATCACAGACACAGGAGCAACACTACCGTAGTATAGCTTCACAGTGAAGATGTAGTCAACATACCTGTTATCATTAGATATCCTGTCAAATCACAGAAGATCACAGACACAGGAGCAACACTACCGTAGTATAGCTTCACAGTGAAGATGTAGTCAACATACCTGTTATCATTAGATATCCTGTCAAATCACAGAAGATCACAGACACAGGAGCAACACTATCGTAGTATAGCTTCACAGTGAAGATGTAGTCAACATACCTGTTATCATTAGATATCCTGTCAAATCACAGAAGATCACAGACACAGGAGCAACACTACCGTAGTATAGCTTCACAGTGAAGATGTAGTCAACATACCTGTTATCATTAGATATCCTGTCAAATCACAGAAGATCACAGACACAGGAGCAACACTACCGTAGTATAGCTTCACAGTGAAGATGTAGTCAACATACCTGTTATCATTAGATATCCTGTCAAATCACAGAAGATCACAGACACAGGAGCAACACTACCGTAGTATAGCTTCACAGTGAAGATGTAGTCAACATACCTGTTATCATTAGATATCCTGTCAAATCACAGAAGATCACAGACACAGGAGCAACACTACCGTAGTATAGCTTCACAGTGAAGATGTAGTCAACATACCTGTTATCATTAGATATCCTGTCAAATCACAGAAGATCACAGACACAGGAGCAACACTACCGTAGTATAGCTTCACAGTGAAGATGTAGTCAACATACCTGTTATCATTAGATGTCCTGTCAAATCACAGAAGATCACAGACACAGGAGCAACACTACCGTAGTATAGCTTCACAGTGAAGATGTAGTCAACATACCTGTTATCATTAGATATCCTGTCAAATCACAGAAGATCACAAATAATTAAAACACAAATAAAATTATTAACAAAAAATAATTAAGATCACAAATAATTAATGTCAACATACCTGTTATCATTAGATATCCTATCAAATCACAGAAGATCACAGACACAGGAGCAACACTACCGTAGTATAGCTTCACAGTGAAGATGTAGTCAACATACCTGTTATCATTAGATATCCTGTCAAATCACAGAAGATCACAGATACAGGAGCAACACTAGCATAATGTTGACCAGCGTATTGAATATATTTACTCTTTATTAGCAAACTCAAAAATTCTGTTCAGAAAAAATTCTATATTAGTTCCATTTATCCAGACAGTCAGAGAAATTAATCGTAAGTACATTGAAAAATTTCCAGAAGAAATTAAACCATATCAGTCATACATCTCGGTTTGTGGAGAAACAAAAGACACAATAGTTTTAATTCCGAGATTAAATGGTTATTTATGCATCTAGAGAGTAATAGGGTCTATTATTTTCAGAGCTTTTTAGTTGATTATTGAGGAGACGACAAAAAAATCAAAGCAAATAAATGCCGAGTCGTAGGCGAGGGATTAAGGAATTTCAAGTCCGGAGATGTAGCCGATGGATTAATAATGATTAACCCCCGAGGCGAACCTGAAGGAAATAATTATGCGAATGATTAATCTAAAATAAAGGTTTAAGGCAATAAAATAAAAGTATCTAAAACAGAATTGAATAATTAGCAATACAGCTGGGATTAAATACCAGGCTTGCCACCTTGACTTTTCCCAATCTCATTTCACTTCATATCTAACAATCGATATCAACAAAATAATTACATTCAACAACCTGAATTATATCCCTGTTTTTTTTTCATTATTGCCCCGTTTTTAAGTACGGGGATTAAATGTCTTACATTATGATCTGAAAACTAAAAGTAAAAATTACTTCTCTTCCCTTCTGGAGATAAAATTGTTTTACCTGCAGTGGAGAACAAAACATTCTGAAGAAGTCTCAAGAACAGAGTCTACAGGAAGTTTTAGCCCATTTGGGTAAACCAGTACATATTTCAACACGACCAATTATATGTTCCTCTCATTAGTGTCAAATAAAGAGAAAACAACTTTTTTTTGTCGAAAATTAAAATTGTACCAAAAATGTTGCAAACTGAGAGCATTATTTTAAAAATACGTTCATTATCCTCTATAATAGAAATGTAATTTTAGAGTTTTTCTGTAGTTATGTAAAGATAACTGAATTACGGAAGCTGGATGACCCAAAGGATCACGGATAAATTTATTATAGTAAAGATTAGAATGAAAATGTTTGAATAACACTAGCCAAGTATGTAATACATTCAAAAAATTTTCAATATAGCGTGAATCAGTTGTATATTGATAGCATATTGTTCATTGAAAAGCACAATATATGCTTCTCATTGTTTTGATTTATGAAATCAATATTGAAATTCTTTTGTATTCTCATATTGGTCAGTGTATTTCCATCACCAGTAGAATATTTTCAATTGTTGTTCATGAAGTGATTCGGTTCATTGAGTATATTACTGGGATAACTGCGCTCTCAATCAAGTCTGGAGTGACATTTCAAACAGGTTTTCTCTCCCATTGAAATCTATTCTCATTGTCGTTGTTGTTACCCTCTTGATAAAATAATTTCGGTATTCTAATTAATACAAAATGAAAACCAGTATGTTGCCTTTTTCTATTCAAACACACATTTTGAAGAGACGTTTCAGCTTTAAATAAATTCTTATTTTCCTCTCATAACCATTCTGAAGTAACGTTGGGTTAGGTTGCAGTAGCAGTCTCCTACAAGCGACACACATAGAAGATTGATTCTATATTGAGGGTTGTAAATTTTCCCTAGCTGAATTGTACTTTGACTAGGGATCTTTAACGAGTACCTAACATGGTAAAGTCTCAAAACAGATTGCTTAACGTCCTCTCCGAGGGATGACGTGCTCTGATTTAGTCACCTTCCAGGTGAGAGTGAGTATTGAACTCCGGACCTAACAGTTCAGAGGCAAGCACGTTACCACTGAGCTAACCTAGCTTTTCTGCTCTACATTACAACGATAATTCTACATTTCGAGTCCTATATTTTTCCTTGATCCATTTATTACAGTTTTGCAGTTCTTTTATTTAGCCAAGGTATTTCAGTACTGAAAGGCAATGTACAAGACTGTTTTTACCCACATGGAAAAACCAAGTTCATGGAAATGATTTGAACCTGCAATCCACAGTACTAAAGACAAACCCATCATCTGTTAGAATTCACTTGATTCTAACTTCTCAGAAGGCAGTATTAAAAAAATTTAAAAATGGCAATGTGAATTAGTGAAGTCTTGGTATTGTAGTCATTTATACAATTCAATAAAACTTTTTTATTTAAAATTTCCCACGTTTCAAACCAATCTTCAAACTATTTCAAATGTGTATTTTATATAAAGAAAAAAGTTATAACACAAATTTTTGATGGCTAATTTAAAGAAAAATTGTTTTTAATAGCATGTGCCAGCTTATAAATATGACGATTCCATTCACTGGTATTACTTACAGGGAGCACAGAACTTTAATGGAAAATTTATGCCACCAGTTTTTTCATTATTATTAATCATTTACAATTTTAATAGCAGTTATCTCCATGAAACAACAATAAATATCTATTTTTTTTTAAATCAATGTAAATATTTGATACATTTCTAACTGTAAATATACAATTATATATATCATATAAATATATGATCTAACCACAATAAGAAATAGAAAAAAAGTCTAAAGAACTTCTTATTGTTGTTTGAACATTAATTGTTGTTTCACGTGTTTATTGAGAAATCATATATATTTATATCATATCCCTAGTTTATCGGGACTCGGTCAGTTCTTCAGGTTCATCTTTATATGTCCTCATAGAAACTCATGAACCTGAAGAACTGACCGAGTCCCGATAAACTGTAGTTATATATATATATATATATATATATATATATATATATATATACAGGTTTGATTAAATAATACGCCATATTTACGGTTGATTAGTTTCCTTGTGTATTTCTCAAGGGATCTGAATAATCTTCTTGTACAAACATCTAAATTGAATAGAAAATTTCCAATGGTTCCATTGTCTTTACATCTTGCATTTCCACTAATTTTACTATTGTCACAACAGTCACAACTAGTACTATTACTATTACTACTACTACTATTATCACTACTACTATTATCACTACTATCGACATGTTTTGACTGCTCGTCAGTCATCTTCTGGATAAGGAGGTTCTTTGCTGAGTTGTTGGTATTTACTGCAGTTGTTGATCAGCTACGAGTGGTCTAATGGTGGGTTTCGGTAATCAGTTTCTGATTGGCTGGTTGTAGGGATGGAGAGGGCATGGTTATGCAGGTACTGTTATCTGGTGGCCAGCAGATGAAGTTATCGGGGCCAAGAGCTTGAGCACCCTGCTACTACTATTAAGTTGAGTGTTGAGAGTCGGTTTCCTTTCCTGTATTAAAATGGCTTCCAGAATTAGCAATTTTTGTGGATCCTTTTCCTTTAGTATGATTGTTGTATTATTCACAAGGTCTTCCCTTCGAATATTGGTTTTATGAATAGATTCAGCATGGTTTCGAGGAGCACCTCCGGCTAAGTGCATAGTAAGTCTCCGTGATAGGGAAGTAGTAGTCATGCCAATGTACGAATTGTTATGGGTTTCACAGTCCCCGGTTCGACAAGTGTATTCGTACACTAGGCCTGCTTCCTTCAACGGAGAGTCCTTGGGCTGGTTGTTGTTCCTCATGATTAAGTTTCCTATTGTTGGGCCCTGGTAGTATATGTTGAGTTCTATACGATCTTGGGGGTTGGTACATTTTACATTATTCTGGATGATGTTTTTTAAAATCCTCTCGTCTGTTTTATAGTGGTCACTGAATTGATTTTTGTAATATATTTTGTGCGTGGTGCCTGTAGGTTCAGTTTCTTCGTTTCGAGTATTTTTCTTGTTCAGGTATTGCCGTAATAATTCTTCGAACAATCCATTGGGGTACCCATTATTTATTAGCGCCTGTTTGATGGTTGTAATGTCTTGGTGGAACATCTGCCAATTAGAGGCTATCTTGAAGGTTCTTTGGATGAGGGCTTTAACAGTATTTTTCTTATAACGCAGGGGACATTCACTGTGGTAGTTGAGGAACGACATAGTGTTGGATGCTTTCCTATACAAAGAAGTTACTGTTTGGTCAGTTGAAAAATCTATTTTAACATCTAGGAAATGAATTGACAGCGTGTATAATAATAGTAGACCTCCCCCACCATTTAGCAGAAATATCATGGAAGAACTTTCGAGAGTATGTACAACCGGCAGCCCCTTCACACATAGCGACGGCACAATGTATCTCCAGACGGATGGCGTGGCCATGGGATCCCCTCTGGGAGTTACCTTTGCCAACTACTATATGTGCAACCTAGAAAATAAAATTGTGGAAACTACCCAAGGACAGATATATTGTCGTTATATTGACGACTGCTTTGTCACTATGGAAACACCAGAAAAGCTATCTAACCTTAAGAATATGCTGGAAAATAATTCATGCTTGAAATTTACCATTGATCCTTCTATCCAAAACAAAATTCATTTCCTAGATGTTAAAATAGATTTTTCAACTGACCAAACAGTAACTTCTTTGTATAGGAAAGCATCCAACACTATGTCGTTCCTCAACTACCACAGTGAATGTCCCCTGCGTTATAAGAAAAATACTGTTAAAGCCCTCATCCAAAGAACCTTCAAGATAGCCTCTAATTGGCAGATGTTCCACCAAGACATTACAACCATCAAACAGGCGCTAATAAATAATGGGTACCCCAATGGATTGTTCGAAGAATTATTACGGCAATACCTGAACAAGAAAAATACTCGAAACGAAGAAACTGAACCTACAGGCACCACGCACAAAATATATTACAAAAATCAATTCAGTGACCACTATAAAACAGACGAGAGGATTTTAAAAAACATCATCCAGAATAATGTAAAATGTACCAACCCCCAAGATCGTATAGAACTCAACATATACTACCAGGGCCCAACAATAGGAAACTTAATCATGAGGAACAACAACCAGCCCAAGGACTCTCCGTTGAAGGAAGCAGGCCTAGTGTACGAATACACTTGTCGAACCGGGGACTGTGAAACCCATAACAATTCGTACATTGGCATGACTACTACTTCCCTATCACGGAGACTTACTATGCACTTAGCCGGAGGTGCTCCTCGAAACCATGCTGAATCTATTCATAAAACCAATATTCGAAGGGAAGACCTTGTGAATAATACAACAATCATACTAAAGGAAAAGGATCCACAAAAATTGCTAATTCTGGAAGCCATTTTAATACAGGAAAGGAAACCGACTCTCAACACTCAACTTAATAGTAGTAGCAGGGTGCTCAAGCTCTTGGCCCCGATAACTTCATCTGCTGGCCACCAGATAACAGTACCTGCATAACCATGCCCTCTCCATCCCTACAACCAGCCAATCAGAAACTGATTACCGAAACCCACCATTAGACCACTCGTAGCTGATCAACAACTGCAGTAAATACCAACAACTCAGCAAAGAACCTCCTTATCCAGAAGATGACTGACGAGCAGTCAAAACATGTCGATAGTAGTGATAATAGTAGTAGTGATAATAGTAGTAGTAGTAATAGTAATAGTACTAGTTGTGACTGTTGTGACAATAGTAAAATTAGTGGAAATGCAAGATGTAAAGACAATGGAACCATTGGAAATTTTCTATTCAATTTAGATGTTTGTACAAGAAGATTATTCAGATCCCTTGAGAAATACACAAGGAAACTAATCAACCGTAAATATGGCGTATTATTTAATCAAACCTGTATAAATAAAGGACTGCTTCCTAAATATACTAATATATATATATATATATATATATATATACAAAGACTTCACACAAACACGTGAAATTACAATCAATGATCAAACCAGAATATGAAATGGAAAAACAAGACTAAGATCCCTCAGCCGTAACAAGCGGTCCTCGGAGAGTTAATAACCCAACTGATTTTAGGTCAAAAACCTCAGTTGGGTTTTTTACTCTGACGAGGACCCCTTGTTGGGGTTGAGGGATCTTAGTATTGTTTTTCCATTTCATATTGTGGTTTGATCATTGATTATATATATATATATATATATATATATATATATATATCACTATTTTTCTTTTTTATCAAGGTTTGGTCTAGCTTCAATAATACAACACCTTTAAGCCGACGTTTCATCGATTTTTTTAGACATCTTCAGGGCTAAATCAATACAGAAATGAATTAAAATAACATGACGAGTAATTACTTTACGTTATTTAATTAATATACATAATTACCTTGGTATTTTTCTATTGTACGGAAGCAACTATATCATGGTTTTGTGTTCAAATCAGTTTGTGTACTGAGCTTGTGATCGTTTTTTTAACCATCTATATCAGACTTGATAACTCAAAACTACCTTAAAAAAATTAATTACTTAGTAACTAAGAAATATGGTTTAAGTTTCCTGGTTCTTTTTTTGATATAGTTTTAATGAGTTAATTTTTAGGGTAGTTTTCTTTTCGTACTTACAAAATACAGTATTTATACTATCAAATTCGTTATTTTTATTATTTTTTGGGATGGCATTAAAAGATCTATACTGGAAATAACTATTTGAGGACTTTTTGGCACAATACACATGAAAATATTTTTTGTCTGAAATTAATTGACTATGTTTGAAAAGTATATCTCATACACTAATCCCTCTATTATCAGTCATAAAAGCCACTTGTGTGAAAAGATTTAGTAGCAAATAACATCAAAAGTGAAGTGACCAAAGTAGCCCAGTGGCTTGCTCTCTTAGTTTTGACTAATAGATATTGGTAAATATTTATCCTTATACATGATTCATCTCCTGCGGTAATTTTCTTATTATCTATTATTATTAATTAACACAAAAAATAAATTACTTAAACATTAAAAAATAGTGTTATTTATTATTATTATTATTATTTCTATTATTATTATAATTATTCAGTTCCAGGCTAGGTCCTAGGTGGAAAAGGGGGTGTTTTAGTTGGTAGTCTGGTTTATCTGGGAGCCCAGAACTATGTGCGTAAATGCATTTCACCTCCTTACCCAAAAAAAAAAAAAAAATATTTTAATTATTATTATCACTATCAGTACTGTTGCCGCTAACAAAAATTAATAAATAATATAAAATGCTACAATTAAAAAAAATTGTTAAGATAAATAATCATCATTTCGTATAGTACTGATTTTTAATGAAATTTGTGGACACCGCAAAAAATTGTTTCACTTTGTTCATTCTATTGATTATCTTTTTATTATTTATTGAGGCGTAAATTTAAAAATTAGTGCTTAATATTCTACTTTGAGTAGATATTGGCTATGGGAAATGTTATTTTTCTGGGCAACGCGCTGAGGTTATAGCCGCATTGCATATCATTCTCATACATCTCTTTATAGGCGCATTAGTAAACATCGATTTTATATCTATCTATAAAAGATGAGATTCTTTTCAGTTTATTAGCTCTAAACATATAAAAATATATCTGCATATTTGAAAACATATTTGGCTGGAAACAATGCGCTATAATTTAATTCAGTATTTAGGAGTATCAATATACTGGGCTGTTAGTTATGATAATATTGACAGAAGAATATTTCAGTTTTATGAGGCCTTCCCATAAATAAAAGTGGAAGGAAATTCTTTTACTACTCCTTTAGGTTTCTTATTATTTATTCAATTATCATCCCTTTCAATCAATTTAGTTTCCTATGAAAACTTTGTTCTATCTATTATTCAAAATTTGTCTCATATTTGACAGGATAAAATCTACAGGATTTTATTGTTTATTTTACTGTCATCCCTTTCAACCAATTAAGTTTTCTAAGAAAATTTCCCATTTTTTTTATTCTATCCGTAATCGTTCGTCTCATATTTGACAGAATAGAATTTACAGAATAAGATTTTATTATTTATTCTATTCTCAACCCTTTCAATAAATTCAGTTTTCTCTGAAAATTTCCCCAAACTTTGTTCTATCTATTATCCAAAATTTGTCTCATATTTGACAGGATAAAATCTACAGGAGTTTATTATTTATTCTATTCTCAACCCTTTCAATCAATTCAGTTTTCTCTGAAAATTTTCCAAAACTTTTGTTCAATCTATTATTAAAATTTGTCTCATATTTGACAGGATAAAATCTATAGGATTTTATTAATTATTCTATTCTCAACCCTTTCAATCAATTCAGTTTTCTCTGAATATTCCCCCAAACTTTGTTCTATCTATTATCCAAAATTTGTCTCATATTTGACACGATAAAATCTATAGGATTTTATTATTTATTCTATTCTCAACCCTTTCAATCAATTCAGTTTTCTCTGAAAATTTCCCCAAACTTTGTTCAATCTATTATTAAAATTTTTCTCATATTTGACAGGATAAAATCTATAGGATTTTATTATTTATTCTATTCTCAACACTTTCAATCAATTCAGTTTTCTCTGAAAATTTCCCCAAACTTTGTTCAATTTATTATTAAAATTTGTCTCATATTTGACAGGATAAAATCTATAGGATTTTATTATTTATTCTATTCTCAACCCTTTCAATCAATTCGGTTTTCTCTGAAAATTTTCCAAAACTTTAATATAAACGTATTCGGTAGGGGGTCAGGCTAGCTCAGTGGTTACGTGCTCGCTTCTGATCTGATAGGACCGGGTTCGATCCCCACCTGGCCCTCGACTTATTCATGCGGGAGGTGAATAAATCTGAGCACGTCGTCCCTTGGAGTAGGACGTTAAACTGTCGGTCCCGAGCCTGTACGATGGCAGGTACTCGTTAAAGATCCCTACTCTAAATACACCTGAGTTAGGCAAAATTTAGGACTCCCACTGTAGAATCAATCTTCATTGTGTGGTATCACAAAGGCCCAATGCTCGGCCAAAGTGTGTTCCCTTGTGGAACTGCCACTGCAACTTAACCTAACCTAACGTATTCGGTGTTTAAAGTGTATTACATATTGTGTTATTTTTTTATATGTTTTCATAGTAAGGTGCATTAAATTAATACACCGTAATAAGAACTATTGAAATTAGACATGCCCTGTCTGAAATTATAGGAAGTTTGATACTTTTTAATGTAAACGATTTCTCATGATGGGAAATTTCAAGTATTATGTCTTCACACAAAAAAGAATTGTATGTTAAAACTAATAATGCGTTTTGAACACTCAATGTTCCTCTTTAGGTTTACACTGCCATGTTAAGGGTGTTATCACAACAGGGACCCAGAAAGTACTCCAAGGACGTAATTTTTGAAATTCTTACCATCAGTAAATGTTATAATTACCACAATATAACAGATTGTACAAGTAAAATAATAAACGATTTCTGTAACTTTCATTCTCTATTTGGGCTGTACACTTGAACACTAGCTGGTATTAAATAGTATGTTTGCATTTACCCTAAACAAACTATAATGCATCTTTATAAATAACTAGCATTATTAATTCTTCCAATAATTTTTACTACATTCATTATTATTATTTTTCAAAATTTTACTCAAAAAAAACATTCATATAGATGAACTATTTCGTCTTACCTGCATGATCTGTTATCTACTTGTCTAATTTCAACACGAATTTTTTCTGCATTCTACAGTTTTTGAAAAACAGTAATCAAGTCAATTGCTACTATTACAGTTTATTTCTATGATAAAATTATTAGCCATATCTATGGTTCAACAATAATTTTATTGTTATAATATTAATGTTCATAGAAACTACTTAATTGACTAGTTCTCTTTAGTTTTCTTGTAAAGAAATGTTTTGATTTTTTTTTAAAAGATTTATAATAATTAATTACATAAATTGTATGACACATTAAAAATAAGAAACTGAATAAACCTTAAATCCCTGCAAATATTTGATAAAATATAAAAAAAAAGAAAGACTATAAAAGACTAAATAAAAGTGAAAAGTAGTTAATTTGAAATGCAGACCCGCTATAAAAGGCAACTGGGAGAATTGAACGGAACTTTTGGATGATTATGGACTTTGCAATCCACCAAATGCTGATATGCAAATTATCTAGATAATGTGCAAAATAAAACTGTTTTTGAATTTTAGCTGAATAGATGACGTATTTTGCATATTACTTTATTAGCACAGTAACAGTAACGCCTACTTGTACAACAGTCCCAAAATAACGTGAATTATTAAAAACTAAACGAATTGTTCTTCTAAATTTTACAAATTTAGTATTTTGTTATATTCTAAAAAGTTTTTTTTTAATTGTTTCAAAACTGTTATTTGTTATATTATGTAAAAAAGAAAATGTTTAATGTTTTTTTTAGAATCTACTTTTTGATTAATCATCCTCGTATTAAAATTCTAAATTATGAACAAATTTAAAAATATATAGTGAAACTGTTTTTTCTGAATCTGACCTGCTAAAATGATTGTGTGTTTTATATTCCCGTTTGTTTTATATGCCGTCGATTACGGTACAATTGCAAAGTGGTAATGAAAATATTATGTCTTCTTTGTTTATAAAAAGTTATGTCTATTTGTAACGTTATTTATCATTTTATTATATATATAATTTATGCATATCGAATAAGCTAATTACAAGTACAGATATAGTAAAAATTTTCAAAATATGTATCCATATTTGTAGTTTTAATAAGTTGAGGGTGTAAGTTTTGTGATAGTATTGACTTTCTCCTCTGATGAAACCTCTAGTTTTCTAGAGGTTGAATATACAGCGTGAAATTTAATGATTTCTGGAAGAGTTTTGTGAAAACAAGTTTTTGTTAGAAAGCTGACTGGGAGGTGATGGGTAGAAGAGAGGGAGACGATAACAAGACTGCCTAAAAACAGCTCTCTATCTAATTCTTTCGCTTCTACCTACTTGCTCTGGAAATCATATTACTCTCGTATGACTCTTTACTGACGGCAGCGTCTAGAGCTTACCTCAATAGACAATCTCCCTTCCTTGCTCATCCACTCTGTTTACCTTCCTTACAGCTCACCCACCTCTAAACCAGTCACTCTTACAACAGCAAACATTCTTATTCCTTTCTCTACACATTTCACTATTGTAAATTTTCCAATATCTAATAAAGTTTATTGACTCAAAAATATATTTCATATAGCACCTAAATCAACCTACATCCTATGCATAAGTCTATAGAAATGCCAGCAGAATAGTTTTTTCAGGTTTCCCAAATATTTAAAACATCTGTATTTTTTGATCTCTCATATTAATTATTAAATTTACTGAAGCGCTATATATTTGCCTGCCTAAACTGATTAGACATTCCTCAATATATTTCTGATAAATCGTTATCAGAAATTAAATATAATATAATAAAAATTAAATATAATAAATTATATATAAATTATAATAAACACTTTTTCTTTTTCTCGGAGTTTGGTCAGAGTAAATACGAGTATATGGAATCACCTTTTTGCCAACGTTTCGTCTTTATTTCAAGACATCCTCAGGGCTACAAATGTCTTGAAATAAAGACGAAACGTTGGCAAAAAGGTGATTCCATATATTTACTCTGACCAAACTCCGAGAAAAAGAAAAAGTGTTTGTTAATATTTTGTGGTCAAGAAAACAGTACCGTAAATTAAAATAATTATAATTATATAATATATATATATATATTATATATATATATATATATGTGTATATATATATATATATATATATATATATATATATAATTATAATATAACATCGGCTCCTGGGCTTAACCTCAATCGTTGATTTTTTTATTTTATTTTTTTTTATTTATTTATTTATTTTTTATTTTTTTTTTAAAGTTGTTATCAGCTTTTAATTTTATTTTAGTTAAATGTTTTCATTTTTTAATTTTTATTTGGCTTTTATCTCTTTATCTTCCCTGTCTACCTTTCCTCCGAAAGTTGGCTACACTGTTTGAGTGCTTCAGTTCGAACGCCAAGTCAGTCGTTATCAGACTTTGGAGCGATTCACTTCTTTTCCTGAAGACGAGGACATCGAAATATAGTAGTGAGTTCAGTGATTTCCTTTCTATGTGTTCTTTTTTAAATTCTAGTTTAATTATAATATAATATATATAACATAATATAAATATATAATATAATTATAATAAATATAATAAATTTATATATCATCATCCAAATCAACAAGTGTTAGTGAGACTCTGACGAAGGCCACTCATTTTTTTGAAAGATCTTAGTCAAAATTTTTATTTTCTTACTGTAGTTCAGATGTTGATTTTTATCTCATATATTTACTGTGGAATATTCTTTTGTATATATAAAATATGCAATACTTCTGTATGTTTTTCCTCTCGCACTCTCGAATGGCAAAATGATGTTTATTTTGAATCGGAAGACCCTTCTTTTTTCTCATTTTCTCATATTATCTCTTTACCAACACTACCTTTTGTTCAAAACATTGGTTATGGTAATTTTGTGTGTTCACTGTTTTATAGAAAAAAAAAAACAAATTCATTTATGTTTTTCCCAACCATATTTTTTTTGGTCTAGTGTAAAACATCTCTATAATTAAGTTAATAATAGCGGTCAACAACGGGTTTATTCTGGTAGCAGTCATATTCATAATTATACTGAAAGTATTTCTTTTTAAAAAATAATTTTTGTTTTATCATTACTATTTTTAAAAGAATCGAGAGAAATTTCTTGTGCTTTGAAATTACAGAACACCATCAAACAAAAACAAATATAATATACACTACTAAAAGCTGTGAATTCTTAATAATACTTATAAAAATAGAAAATAATATTTTTTTAAACTACTATAAATCAGGTAAAACTGGGTTGTAAAAAATAAATTAAACTTTTTTTTTAACATATTTATTTTGATATACAACTACGCATATGTTGCGTAACAAGCATATGTAGTGTGAGTAATACAAAAACTTTTATAAACATGAGTAAACAATGAAACCCACTGGTTCAATTTTTCACTTCTTTTCCTGATTCTGGATCATCATTTTAAATTAAACTTACATTAAAGTGTTGTAAAAACAATTAATACTAATTAACTCTCAATATTTATTCTTATAGTTGAAATAAGTTCAAACAAATGATTAAAATCAGATCTTCAAATAAAAAAAAATATATCACACTTATTTGGTAAAATCTGTGGACGACTGACAGATAAATACCAGGATCAACGTCAATTTTTTTCTTTCATCGTATCTTTTGAGATGTTAAATGACAACTCAGAGAAAAATGATTCAAATTAATGGATGAAATCTTCCATATGTTTTTTTTTGAGATTTTTTTTAAAGCTAGAAGATTTTAAAATATATTAAACTGAATGTGCAATCCATTGTTTTCTGAGCAATGCTATGAATTATTGTATGGTATTTATTCATGTTAAGAATTCATAGAAAAAATCCAGTCTTCACACAAAATATGTTTATATTTAAGAAAAAAAATTATTCGAAAGGCATAATTTTATTATATAATTATATTATGTATTAAGATTGGATTTATACCATCGATTTCTACATATCAGTTTTGTATATCTTTTTTACATAACTTTTCAAAAGTATGCAAAATTAAAAGATTAAAACATTTTAATAATTCCTATCATAAAAGGGAATCTAAAAAACATGGTCGATGATGTATTTTCCTAAAATATTTTTTATATAAAGTTAGTTAAAATTTCAAAATTTTTAAAAACTGCAAAAAAGTATCTGACATTCACTCTACACTGATGTGTAGAGTGAATATGAACTGAACATAATCATACGAAACATGTTTATGTCGTGGTTATACTTTCATTAGTTTACAGCTCATTATTATAACGAAGTCAAAAACTCAAATTTAGTTATATTGTACAATCCCAAATATAGTTTTTCACCTGTGCTATATTTCTCTTGTTTATTACTCAGTTACCATTTTGGTTATGGGGTAAGAATAAACTTTAAACACTACTTTTTTCTAAATTTATATATAAAACAATGGATTTATATATGGCCTTTTATCTATTAGCATAAAATAAATTTACAAGTATATCATCATTTCGTCAATTATTTTTAGTAAATTCTGATTTTTTTGAAATTTAGGCTAGATATTCTACAAAAAGACATGACAAATATGTCTTTTTGTCTACCTTCATTTGTAGCCTAAACCAGTTTTAACCTGAGGTCTACCACGTGAACTGTTCCCCTCCTCTTCCCGCACCAATCCATTTGTTTTTAAATCCTTCCTTTAAAAATTAATTATTTTCTTTTCAAATTTAATTTCATTTGGAATCAGCTTTTTAGAGAAAATTAGACCCAGTTGTTCTAGTCACCTTGTAAAAGTGGGCCGAAGAATGTTTGTTTCGCTCTAAACTTTTTTAACCTGTCGAATGTATTATTCCAGGTACCCACATAAGAGTTAACTTATTTTTAAAGTGAAAATTTAATTTTAATTTTTTGTTAAAAGTTTTCTTTTTTGAAATTAGGAAGCTTCTAAATTACTTGATTATTTGATATCACTTAGACACCCCCTCGAAAATATTGTATTAATGTAATCTTTTCAAAATTAACAACTCCGAAAATAAAACAATTAAAATTAGCAATAGTATTCATTGGCAGGGAAATTTAATAGCTTAGCAAGCAACTTGTAGTAGCAATTAAGATATTTTGAAAAACGGCGTTGAACACTTTCAGTATCACTAATTAAATAATCACAATGAAGAGTCCAGACTACTGAGATTATCTAGAGTAGAATAAATGACTGGAAATTCATGATTCCTATTTTTACTTTTCTTCTTCGTCTACTCATTTCATTTATAGTTATATTAAAATTCATTGTTTATCATTAATATAAATGTATGGAATGTGTGATGTTGATGAGGTAGGGAAAAACAGCAGTAGACCTCACACTAAAGTGTGGTAGACCTCACACTAAAGTGCTAAACAGAGGTAGAGCTCACACTAAAATGTGGTATACCTCACGCAAAAGTTCTAACTTGCGTGCGTGCTCACACTAAAGTGTGATATACTTCATACTGAAGTGCTAACGGGAGGGGTAAATCTCACACTAAAGTGCAGTAGACTTCACGCTCAAGTGCTAACGAAAGGTAAAGCTCACACTAAAGTGTGGTAGACCTCACACTAAAGTGCTAAACAGAGGTAGAGCTCACACTAAAATGTAGTATACCTCACGCAAAAGTTCTAACTGGCGTGCGTGCTCACACTAAAGTGTGATATACCTCATACTGAAGTGCTAACAGGAGGGGTTAATCTCACACTAAAGTGCGGTAGACTTCACGCTAAAGTGCTGACGAGAGATAGAGCTCACGAGGTATACCTCACGCTAAAGTGCTAACCGGAGGTAGAGCTCACAATAAAAAGTGGTATACTTCATGCTAAAGTGCTAACGGGAGGGGTAGATCTCACACTAAAGTGTAATAGACTTCACGCTAAAGTGCTAACGAAAGGTAGAGCTCACGTGGAATACCTAACACTAAAGCGCTAACGGGGGTAGAGCTCACACTAAAATGTGGTATACCTCACGCAAAAGTTCTAACGGGAGTTAGTGCTCACATTAAAGTGTAGTATACCTCATACTGAAGTGCTAACAGGAGGGGTAAATCTTACACCAAAGTGGGGTAAACTTCACGCTAAAGTGCTACCGTGAGGTAGAACTCACACTAAAGTGTGGTAGACTTCACGCTAAAGTGCTAACGGGAAGGTTAGATCTCGCAGTAAAATGTGCTAGACCTCACACTGAAGTGCTAACGAGAGGTAGAGCTCACACTAATGTATGGTAGACCTCACGCTAAAGTGCTAACGAGAGGTAGAGCTCACACTAAAGTATGACAGACCTCACGCTGAAGTGCTAACGAGAGGTTGAGCTCACACTAAAGTATGGCAGACCTCACGCTGAAGTGCTAACGAGAGGTAGAGCTCACACTTAAGTATGGCAGACCTCACGCTGAAATGCTAACGAGAGGTAGAGCTCACACTAAAGTATGGCAGACCTCACGCTAAAGTGCTAACGAGAGGTAGAGCTCACACTAAAGTATGACAGACCTCACGCTGAAGTGCTAACGAGAGGTAGAGCTCACACTAAAGTATGGCAGACCTCACGTTGAAGTGCTAACGAGAGGTAGAGCTCACACTAAAGTATGGCAGACCTCACGCTGAAATGCTAACGAGAGGTAGGGCTCACACTAAAGTATGGCAGACCTCACGCTAAAGTGCTAACGAGAGGTAGAGCTCACACTAAAGTATGACAGACCTCACGCTGAAGTGCTAACGAGAGGTAGAGCTCACACTAAAGTATGGCAGACCTCACGCTGAAATGCTAACGAGAGGTAGAGCTCACACTAAAGTATGGCAGACCTCACGCTGAAGTGCTAACAAGAGGTAGAGCTCACACTAAAGTATGGCAGACCTCACGCTGAAATGCTAACGAGAGGTAAAGCTCACACTAAAGTATGGCAGACCTCACGCTAAAGTGCTAACGAGAGGTAGAGCTCACACTAAAGTATGGCAGACCTCACGCTAAAATTGCCCACCCAATGTTTCAAGAATTGCTTGGATTTAATTATAAATTTTATAATTATACTATATGATAAAATGTATAACCTAAATATAACTGACTTCTATATATCTAAATGTAAGACAGATTACATTTTTTTGGTTTCATGAATTATTAGTGTAAAAATATATTTGATAATATTTTGTTCCGAAATTCAAAGTTCTTATTCTTTCTGGTTGTTGGGAGATTTTCTTATCACGTTAAATTGCATTATTCACGACAGTATAGAACTTCAAATTTATGCGAATCAGGTTTTAGGGAAAAAACGGTTTTCCTCTGATTCAATATAATTAAGTTAGTTCTTTTGGGTTGTATAAAGCAGACTGGTAAATAATGAAGGTCACACTCGTATGTACGTTTTTTACACTAACTTAGAGGTCGGTTGTGGTAACTTGCTTTAATAATATGCGTCAAATATAAGTATAAAAAATTTACAAAACCTTCAACTTTGAATACCAAGAACAGTAATAAATTTCTCAATTAACGTGACCAAATAAAGTATTTTGATTCTCTATTTTTTTCTACAACTAATAATAATTCAAATATATTTTAAAATAATCCAAGTGTATTTAAAATTGGTAAGGTTATTCCATATTAATAGACATTTATTTTTTTTATTTTATATTTTATTCCAGCATGTTCTACTGTGTATTACATGCATCAACGTCAAATTGTACATAATACTTCTTTCATTACCACTACAAAATACTTATTTTAACTTATTTTACATTGATTTATTGTTCTCCAATATAATAATTTGTTTTTTTTCTTATATATCTATACTGTACAAAAATTTCACAATTCTTTATAATATCGTTCTTTAATTAATGAGGAAGGCCTAACGGGCCACTCCTCTCCAAAAATTAAGACCCTCCGTATGAGAGCCATTCTTTGTGGTTCCCTCAAACAGCACTCATCACCAAGTATCTAGGAGATTGGGGTGTCTCCGCGTTACTTGCGCATGATGGACTAAGAGCTAAATAAACCTTATTAATACACCAAGTATAATATAAAATAACATAATTTAATAAAAAACTTTGAATAAATTACTTTCTTCACTGTTGTAATAACAATTTACTTACATTGGTTTGCATATTTTCATTTTTCCTTGGTAATTTTAACAAACACTTTATTGGCCATATATTTCAATAAGCATCAAATATATTTTTATTAAGCATTTTATTTCTTCATTTTAATTTAATTAATAAATTTAATTTTGAGCCCTTTATACAACTTTTTTCGATTTTAAAATCATCCATGTTTAATTTTAAACTTAATTATATTATATATGTATGTTCACATTCACAAGCTGTTTTATATATAAATTTGAACAATATTAAATTAAACATAGATAATATTAATTTAAGTTTTCATTATTATAAATTATACATGAACTATTTTAAATTAAACTTGGATTATTTCAAATAAACTCGGAAATGTTGATGTTAATGAACTCGTAAATTATGGTTATAATTTGCCAAATGATTTTTTTTTTTATAAATAATTATCATAAATATGACTATGTTACTATTAGAAATTAAAACTATTTGTCACAATAAATAAAAAAAGTGTCCATAGATGTTTTATCCCAAAATGGAGTCATCTCTTTATCTCTAAGAGATAACACTTGGAGAAACGCACTCATAACAAGTTGAAAATATACAAGGCATTTTGAAGTCTGGGGATGATAAGATATGTTAATAGTAAGCTATTTGACTCTACTATCTTACAAAAGTGTTTTTTTTTATCTTTTATATAAAAAAAGCATCCCAGTGAAAAATAGTTACACTGTATACAGAAGAATTTTCTATGCACCTTCATAACTCTAGTTGAATTACAATTCTCTTTAGTTTTATTTCAGCATAAACTAAATTGAACAAGTTAATCCAACGTAAAATTAACCTTGTTCAAAGTGATAAGCAGCATAAGCATAGCAGAAAGGGCCACTGTATTTCATTACCTTCCAGCTCTTAAACTATCCCTAAAGTCGAAAAACTTATTACAGACGATGTTAAAACTGGATTAGTAATCTTTATAGCCTGATTAAAAAGTCTAAATTCATATTTTTACAAAAGAACTTTTTAAAATCCCTTTTTTCTAAGTTAAAATATATATTGCATCATTATTTATTTAAATTTGCATGTATCTTTATTATCTACTTTTTTTCTGCAAAATTAAATATCTTTTCTAATATTTATTGCCGTAAAATTCTAGTTTATTGTAAAAAACATTCAAAATATTTAGTAACTTTTTTAATTAAATTAGTTCAGTTAAGCAATATTTTTGTTAATTAGTTGTGACATTTTTTTTCCTTTTCGCAGTATATTGGGACAGGTTAAAGTTACTCCTAGGGTGTTAATGCCACAATGTTCCTTTTAAATTATTTTATAAAAAATAATTATACAAGAGTTTTGCAATCATTTATTGTGGTATGTATTCATGATTAGAATAAGGAGGAAACTCTAAGTCTCCACACAAAAGACTTTTTCAACATGACGCGTTTCAAACACTTAGTGTTCATCGTCAGGTTCCATCTGCAATATAAAATATAAATAGGGAATGTGACATTTAGTACCAAAAAAAAAACCATAATATGAGGTAACATATCAACTAAAAAGCTATTTGACTCTCTTTAGTTTACATGCTGGTTGATATTTTGTTTGTTATTCTGTATTAAATTTTACCTTTCTTATTCATATTTCATATTTATATGTATCCTAACTTGCAAATAATCAACAAAAACATTTTGAAAGCATTTTCTTGGGACTCGTTGTCAGAAAACTTTAATTATAAAAATTATTATTAACGAGTTATCATGACTAATTTTGGAAATATTTCTATAATTTTGTTGAATTTTTAGTCTTTTTTTTTATTTTAGTGTGCCATTTTATCATAAGATCTCTGCATATATAAATCACAAAATTTATCATTGTCCCTGAATTATTAGTTGAAGGTGTCAAGTAAGATTCACTATGATATGACTTTATGTATGCAACCTTATAATAATGGTTTTTTTTCTTTTGTTACAGGTATGTCGAAAGCCATTTTACATTGTAAGTAGCAGAATTTAAATTTATTTTAATTTAATAAATCTTTCGTTTACATATAAATCTTTTATAATTAGTGTTTTGTTGACTATGAGATAACTGCATACATGCAGTGTTGTATATATTCTGTTAAATGATATTCAATTTATAGTTTTATTATAGTTTTTCCCAGTGGTGGGATTCAAATTTTTTAAGAACCGGTTCGTGCGAACCGGTGCTTAAAATATTATGAGTTCGGAAACTAAATTGTTTAGTTATATATAGGCTATATACATGCTCAAATTACGTTGTCATACATGCACAAGTTACGTGAGTCACGCGACACTTGTGGAGTTTGATAGTGGGCTAATTAATACAGGTCTAAATAGGGGTTTATGTAATTTTAACAACCGGTTCGCCAACTCATATTATTTTAAGCACCGGTTCGCACCAACCGGCTGAATCCCGGTGAATCCCATCACTGGTTTTTTCCAATAATTGTTCATACTTTGATAGTTTTCAATCGTCTAATTTAGTTGAATCCCTAACAGATTGTGATTCAGTTTAACAAAACTTCATCAGTTGTAAATATCAGTAATTATTTACCATGTTTGATAAAAAAATGATATCTGCTGTATTTCGGCATGTATGTACATATACATATTATTGGTTTTTGTTTCTATATTACCAAAGTTTTTGGTTCTCATGCTAAATAAATAAGCTAATTATACAAGGTTCAGTAAAATAAAAAAAAACAAATGCATATCAGCAATATCAGATATCAGATCAGAATAACACATCAGAAAGTATAACACATTTTCAGGATTTAACAAAACCAGCAATACCAATTTATTCTTCTATTGATTTTTGGTATACATAAATAAGTCTCTGTTTGCCACTCAAACAATGATCATTGTATCCTGATGACGATGGATATCAAAATTTGGATTGAGTTTGTTTCAATATTTTACTATAATATATTTTATGCTTAATTGTAATATATATGTATATATATATATATATATATATATATATATATATATATATTGATCAAACCACAATATGAACTGGGAAAACAAGACTAAGATCTTAAAACCGTAACAAGCGGTCTTCGTCAGAGTCAAAAACCCAGTTGTGGTTTTGAAGACCGCTTGTTACGGTTGAAAAATCTTAGTCTTGTTTTCCCATTTCATATTGTGGTTTGATCATTGATATATATATATATATATATATATATATATATATATATATATATATATATATATATATATATCAATGATCAAACCACAATAAGAAATGGGAAAACAAGACTAAGATCTTTCAACCGTAACAAGCGGTCTTCGTCAGAGTCAAAAACCCAACTGAACACTAGATGCAGAAAACATCTGGTGAGGAGTTGAGAAGAGTGGGAGGGAAGAGTGGTATTTTAAAAGGGTGAAAGCACAGGAAAGGACTAATGTCCAGAAAGGGATGTCCATTAGTCCTTTCCTGTGCTTTCACCCTTTTAAAATACCACTCTTCCCTCCCACTCTTCTCAACTCCTCACCAGATGTTTTCTGCATCTAGTGTTCAGTTGGGTTTTTGACTCTGACGAAGACCCTTGTTACGGTTGAAAGATCTTAGTCTTGTTTTCCCATTTCTTATTGTGGTTTGATCATTGATTGTTATTTCACGTGTTTATGTGAAAGCTTTATATATATATATATATGTATATATATATATATGAAAATCACAGAGAAAATACACATAGTAGAAAGTACAAAAACATAATAGTTAACATTACTTTTTAAGAATATGCCCATCTTTTATATTGTTTTAATGTTAGTGGTTCATAATAGCATATAAAGTCAAAGGAAATATAATAAATCGTACAACATTGTCAAATAAATTTTCATCATTAAGTGTAAAACGAAACTTATAAAATTATGGCAAAATAAATATCTATACGAAAACTTACGAAGTGTGAAATTTTTCAAAAAGAATTATCATGAACAATTACAATTTTAATTATGAAAATAATAAAGCTTTCAGCTTTCATAAATGATTGATTTGTAACGGAGAGCAGATTAAAAAAGTAAGTTAAAAGTTAAAATGTCGTGGGATAGATTGACTCACTTATAGTTTTAAATTTGTTGGTTTAACTGTCATCTGGAAAGTAAAAAGGGGAAACAAACAACATGCTATCAGATCGTGGGTTGGCAACCAAAGTTACTAACAGAATTGTATCCAACTGACCTATATATTTGTAGCAGTGAAATTTAATCTGGTCACCTTTCATCTTACATGTCATCATTTATCTAAATTACATAAATATTTTTGAAATATAAACAAACACTAACCGTAGTAAAATTATTCCTTGCGAATGGTGATCATTTACTGAAACATGTCAGAAGGAATGCATTTACATCATATAATGGTTAATCAATGATCAAACCACAATAAAAAAATGGGAAAACAAGACTAAGATCTTTCAACCGTAACAAGCGGTCTTCGTCAGAGTCAAAAACCCAACTGTGTTTTGAGTCGGGTTTTTGACTCTGATGAAGACAACTTGTTACGGTTGAAAGATCTTAGTCTTGTTTTCCCATTTTCTTATTGTGGTTTGATCATTGATTGTTATTTCACGTGTTTATGTGAAACCTTTTTATATTACTTAATGTAAAATCCACTATTCTGAAGGATAGTGAGTATAAATTCTTGAATGAGTCCAAATATTTGCAAAAATTTAAAAAAAATTCAAGTAAAAGGATTCAACAAATTAATGACGAGATTAATACAACTCTGTAATTGCATGTTAGATAACAAGACATAAAGATATATGTAGATTGTAAACGGTTTTTTTTTTGGAAACAAGCAGAATTTAGTTTGGTTTTAGAGGAAGAAAAATAAGGTGTTTTATTTGTGTAGCCGTGACAGAGCTAGGGCTCGAGAGAGCTGTTCTTGATGTAAAGCAAGTCTTAGTGGACAGGTTTAGGGTCTGGGGTCCACTGAGACTCCACGCCCTTCTTAGGGCTGCCCTACTAGGGCTCACCCTCCTTTGAACAGTCTCCCTAATCACTGAATTCCAATCCTTGTCTTACATTTGCAATGTAAACGCTGCTTGGTTTTGCATTATTGAACAGTCTTACAAAAGCTTATTTTTAATAATATATTTCTTTGTTGAGCTTTCTTCAACGGCTTTATAAAATAAGACCAATTCCTTGGACTATAAGTCTTTGAAAAACTCCTTTCCTAAATTTTAATGAGTAAAAAAATAATCGTGTACAACTAAAAGCTTTGTTTATTTCTTTTATTTTTACATTTCTTAATGGCAGACAATATTCGCAGAAGATTATTTTATAATGTATAAATATAAAAGAAGGGTTTTCTCTAATTCTGAGGTAGCATAGAAACAAACATTTTTTTCATATAATAAAAATAATAAAATGTAACAGCAGTAATTCCTCAGTTTCCCAAGTTTTGTGTTTTTGGTAAATCAGTACATCATTAATTTCTCCTCTAGTGTATGTAAAATTATAACCCAGAATCCTACATCGTCAGAGGCACAGCTCCCTAATTTGTGGTTTTTACTCCCACAAATTTTACACAATAGTTGACTGAAAGGTTGTTTGCTCTAATCTCTTAGGAATGAGTTGGAAGATCTTAAGATCTTGTTGGTTTGTGTTCAATAAAATATTTGTAGAACGTAAATGAGTGTTTACATATGATAGTAAAAGCATAGTTGTAGATATAACTGAGCTCTTATCTGTCTAGTAACGACTAATGACGAACGAATCAGTGCAGGTCGTAATAAGCAGTTCCGAACTAAAAGCCCACTTTTAATAATTTCTCACCCCACTGCTATTTTAAAATTTTTTTTTAAGCATTCTCAAGAATGGGAATGTCAGTGGGTCAGGGGAAGAATTCGTATTGGTTGAATGTTCTTGCAGCATTGCATTGTCTCAAATACTGTATAATTCAGAAGTTATCACTTCATCATGTTTAGCTCAGGTAGGAATCTATTAGGATACGCGGGATCGGAGAAGTTTGCGAGTTGGATTCAATTCCCGAACTGTTTTGTCTCATCGAAGACCCAGCAGATTCTGATGTGTGGACAACCCATTTGAACGCCAATCACATTATTCTATAATTTCTGTATCTAAATCTCCTAATACATTTTCAAATTTAAATGAAATATATCAACGATTCATTACCTAATCACCTCTCTGTTAATAAAATCAAACCCTAAAATTAGTTACTTTGTTGCTTATATGTCGGTATAAAGTTAATTACTTCCAACTGCTCTGATACAGCGCATATTTACATTTTAGACTTCAAATATTTAAACATTCAATATACACCATTGATTAGTAATATTACTCATCCTTTTGAATAAAATATACATTCTATCAAAAATTTTTAATTAAACTGCTAAATCCTATTTTAAAATGTAAATTTGTATTACACATAAAAAGTGCTTAATTACTTTTAATACTTTTAAGTAGTTATTGAAAAAGTAGTTCATATGGATGAATAAAAACGGATAAGCCGTAGAAATATTGAAACGAACTTACTCTTTATGCACTGAGCATAGAATATTGAAAAAAATTTAAGCTTTCCTCATTTTTAAAATGAGGAAGCTTCTAACACTGTCAATAACTTTATTGACAAAATATGTTCATAAGCAAGGAACATGAGCATTTAACTATTAAAAAGATTTGATCATTAGAAAGAAATGTGATAGATGACAACTCAATTGGTGAAAAGTAAACCTCAACTTTTAGAACATAACAAAAAATATGAATTAATAGATATTTTACGAATTAATATATTGTCTTGTTTCAAATTCATAGAATGTTTAAATGTACTTGACGTAAGAAATATAGGATTTGATATTTTCCAACATTTTTCTGATGAAAAATAGACTCCATCAGGACAATGCATTTTCTTTATAGAGTCATCGTTCTTAGGTTAGTTATTATAGAGAAGTTACGTTCCCTGAGAAACTCAACTGATTGATATTGAACATAAGTTTCTTGAAGCAGAACCATCATTCCACCTTCTTTTTTTTTATCATGGTGTTTCTACTTCTATTACTAATCATCATGTGGTAACTCGATGTTTTGGTGTACAGCTAGAATCAAATCTATTTTCAATACTTGTATTCACTAATGGAGTATATATTGTTAAATACTTTTTTTTTTTCAATACAAGGTCTTAACCTTGCAGACGTCAGAAACTGCAAACTAACCAACGATGACCCATGGTGTAGTTTTCTTAAATCTTGATAGATTTTCATTATTATTCAGTTTCACTTTTAAAGGAAAAGAAAATCAGAAACAGGTTTAATGGGAAAATAGATTAATGAGATAAGATACTACATTTTTCTTTCATTGATAAAAAGATTTCACATAAACACGTGAAATAACAATCAATGATCAAATCAGTTGGGTTTTTGACTCTGACGAAGACCGCTTGTTACGGTTGAAAGATCTTAGTCTTGTTTTCCCATTTCTTATAGTGGTTTCATCATCTTCTGTCAATATTTATAATATAAAATTTGAAATTTTTTTTACTTTTTCTACAAAATGAACAGCATTTATATATTTCTTACAAATATAAACTATCAGAAAAATATAGAATTTGAACAGACATCAGTTGTGAATAATGAAAGAAGGAGATAGTGATAGCGAATTATTGTGTTGAGGAGAAATAAGTCAGGGGTTGTTTGAGCCTTGTTATAGTCAGCTCTTTATAACATAGCCCATAACAGCTCTGGTAATGACAGTATTTTTTTTCAATTCCATTTAAAAATCGCTATTGCTCCTTTATCAGTTTTATTTTCAAAGTTAATATAACCTGATATACCTAATCCAATTTTAGTATTATAATCTGAAAATTATCTTAGTTAGGTACTAAGTACTAAGTACTTAGTTAGTAAGTCCATTGTGTTTTCCATACTGTCTGGGTTATGTCCAAATTTGTTAACTTAAACAAATTTGGACATAACCCAGACAGTATGGAAAACACAATGGACTTACTACAGACGGGACAAAAAGGACAACGAATGAACATACAGGAACAAATAGAAATATATTTACAAAAAATGACAGACAATATAATCAATGAACAAACAAACCACCAAACCGACATTTTAACAAAACCACTAATAACATTTAAGACGACACAAGGAACTGGAAACAGATAATGAAATAAGAAATAAAAGGAAAAAACATATCAATTAAAGAAATAGGAAAAAAATTAACTACACACACAACACTGATTACACACTGTAGATGCTATATATAGGTAGGTTATAGGAAAACAACATTCACAGTCAGTTAGGTGCTCTTGAAGATGGGATCCAGACGGACCCGAAACCGGTCGAGCTTTTCAGAGACTTTACGAGGTATGACGGAATGTATTATTACTAATTTTAATATTACTAACCTCAGTGGAACTAACCCATTAACTATAGTTATAAAGTAGTTGACTTTCTATCTTAGTTAGGTCTATAGAAAATATAGAAAGTCAACTTTCCGTTTTTTCAAGTCAATTTTATCTGTTTAAAAATTAAATTTGCCCCAGAAATTTTTTTTTTATTTCATAATCAAATTAAAATTAATTTCTCGTAACTAATACTTACTTCCTTTAAAGCCAAATTTACTTTTTAGGAGTAAAACTCACTTTATTGAAAACTAAATTCATCATTTTTTTTACTCAAATTGGTTAATTTGAAAATTGATTTTATCTCCTTTTTAACCAAATTTACACTTTTGAAGAAAATGAAATTAAGAACTTTGCAATTAAAAGACATCTGTTTTTAAAAATAAATTCAAATTTTTTGCAATTTGTTTGAAACTCATTAGAAACTTGTTTAATAAATTATTATGTACTATTTATTGATTTTATGAAACGTAAAAAAGTCTCTTTGTGCAAATTTTTAATATGAACAATGTGTTTTGAATTTTTAGTGTTTTACTTTGAGTTGTATTTAGAAAAAACAAACTAGGAAACACTTTGAAATTGTATAACTTAATAATGACAAGTATATATATAAGGAATTAAATAGATACATTCATACTGACCGTTTTAATGTAGGAATGTAAAGAGATGTAAGAGGATAGGATAAGAAGAAGGAGCAAGTAACACATAATGGGATGTATTAGAAAAAGCAGGCTGTTTTCACAACATAGGTTATTAAGAATTACGAAGTTATTAAGAAAAACAAATCAAAATAAAAGTTTATAAATTCATAAAAAAGTCTAAAATTTTTTTATTGATATAGAAAAAGAGGAACTAATTAATGATTTCACAGCTTTTAGATTAATTATTTTTTCAAAATTTGCTCTTTTGGTGTATTACGATTATATACCTATTATTCGGGTGTTTTACGAATTAGCAGTAAAATGGGTGTGATTGGTGGAATACGTTTGATTGAACAAGTTGTCCGTTTCCTAAATGCCATACAGTCATGTCTATATCATGACAAATAAACAAATTTAAGTTAAATAATGAATCTTTTAATTATTTATCAACTATTTTGACATTAAATAAAGTTATTTTACTTTCTTTTATTAAATCACACTATTTTTTTTATTTTTACAAATTTTTTGATTGATTTATCAATTACGACAGCAAGTTTAAGTATTTAGAGACATGTATTTTCTTTCTCCTCTGACAATTTCTTTGATCAGTATAGCGTATAAAAAATTTTTAGTAACACGGAGAACGTTTATGCATGTTAAACATTAATTTTGGTTATTGCTTATCAGATATGCAATTTTAATTTAAATCCTTGTATCAACTCTCCCCGCATATCAGAACAGTTTACATTTTGGCTTTATTGATAGAGAAAAACAAATCTCTAAAAATTGAAAAACTCTACCCCAATCAATTTTATATTTGCTTTATTATGCATGCATTCCTTTTAATAGATTTGCACATATTTTTTTTTCAGATTTATTGAGAGTTTTTGGTCTAATATTCAAAAAACTTTGTTGCTAAACGTTTCGATATATATTTATATCATCTTCAGGGCTAAAAACATTGTTACATTTAGCACACTTATTTCCACAAAACTGGTCTATTGTTGATGAAAAAACTTTCATTATCCAACAGACAAACATAGGGACAACACACTAAAATTGCCAAACTTAACAAAACAAGTAAACAATGGAATTTTAGAAACGGATAACAATGAAAAAAATGTAACCTCCACACACTTGCTCTGTTTAATAGCATGAGTAACTTTTCCATTCAGTGACCCCAGTATAAGGACACAATACAAATGAAAAGGAAAAAACATAACAAACAATAGTAAACTTATTTCCCAGGTAAACAAATTTATATCTTTGTATTTTCTAAACATTATTAAAACAAACTTAAATATAAAATATAAAAATCTATAGTTTTACCATTGTAATTTTTCAATTTTTGTTGACCATGTACATAATAGCAAACAATAGACCAGTTTTGTGGAAATAAGTAAGCTAAATGTAACAAGGTTTTTAGCCCTGAAGATGATATAAATATATATCGAAACTTGGCAACGAAGTTTTTTGAATATTAGACCAAAAACCCTCAATAAATCTCAAAAAAATATATGAACAGTTGGTCAAGAAAAGGACATCATGATGCATATTTCTTTTTCACATATTTAATATAGAATTGACAATTTATTAGAACTGCATTATAAATGTAACTCCATTATTATTTCTACCATTTTTATAACAGTAACTTTCTATAAAATAAAATCAAAAGCTATTTTTTTTTTAAAAAAAAAGTAATCAGTTAGATTAAACACAGGACAGAATGGAAACAGTGTAAATGGCAGGCTTGTATTTTCACTTTCAATTATACATTTTTAAAAAGCCTTCAAGCAGTGTTGACGACTAGGAAAGTCGTTTGAAATAACCAGTTGAAGGGAGATAAACGATTAAATTATCCGCTGAAGGCATTTCGGATCAATACTACAATCCTCTTGTCGATAAGCTCTTGGCCCTTCATTCCAATCTACTGTTCGATGTTAAACTTTAATCTAATCGACAGCTGAGATTACATTAACACGCAAATTTCCTCAAAGCGTTTGGTCAGAAATTAACAGGGTAATACCGGATCGATCCTTTTCCTTGGTTAAAGTCAGAATCAAGGTGAATAATAAGGCTAATACATTTCTGCTTTAAGGGAATAATTTAATCCACAAAAATAAATAATGAAGAGTCCTCAGGCCTACAAATTACTTATTCCTAATATAAATATAATAAAAATATAAACGCGTTTCGAACACTTTGTGTTCATTATCAGGAAGACACTACAATACAAGTTATATATATATATATATATATATAAAATAAACTAGAATTTTTAAAAGAACACATAGAAAAGAAATCACTGAACTCACTACTATATTTCGATGTCCTCGTCTTTAGGAAAAGATGTGAATCGCTCCAAAGGCTGATAACGACAAAATTAGAGTGAAATAATAAAATTTCAACCAATCACCTGATTATCTTAAAGCTATAACTTTTTGATAGTTTACCATAACTAAAGTATACTAATCATAAAAAAATGTGGCTTTAATGATTTGATAGATTTACATGTTTTTGAGATTACTTGAAGAGTTTGAAATTGTAACACTGCAATTGCTACATTTAATTAACATATTTATTTTGTTTTATACTTGTAATGAGTTTGTACTCAAAAACCCCAAACTGGAAACACTTATGAGTTACTGAGTCTATTTCTCGTTAGTTGGAGAGAACTGACTTCTTTCTGTTTCTATACTGGCTTCCATTAAGCCAAACACCTGCATTCAAATTGAAGTACATAACGTGTTGTACTGCAAACTAAAGCCTGTAAAGTGTTAGAAATAAATAATTTACTATGAAAAACAGGGTATAAAATTTTATATTCCTGGATTCCTGGATGTAAAGATCGATCTTTGAAATGGAAATAAAAAATTAAAATACTATCCAAAAAAATTTACTTGCCTCACATACAGTTAGAAACAATTATTTTATTGTCCTTTCTTCAATTTACAATGTGTCTTAAACATTAACAAACAAATGCTATGCATATTACCAAAAAGATAAGAAAGCATAGTTATTCATGTGTATAAACTAGACGATATCGGTGTTTGAACACAAAGTGATTGACGTTAATGGTACAATTTAAAGGTTTTAATCTATAATCTAGAAGTTGTATTTAATACATTCGACCCTGAATGCGAATATATTTTAAGAAGTAGATTGAATGAGTTAAACAACTCACAAAATAGATAAAAGTAGAGATTTACATGTCCTTTTCTATTGCTCTTTCTCCTTTTGCAATGAGTTTATCATTATTACTTCAAATATATTTGCTATCATAATATGCTCTGTGTCAAAGTCAATGTCTTTCTAAAGAAAAAAAAAACCCCTGCTTTTACCACTCTATTAATCCATGTAACATTTAAATTAAAAAAGATACAAGTAATTTAAATAACTCTAGACTACTCTGAGGGAGAATTTATCGATTTCATACCGGGACAGACAATAAGCCGAGATATTCCCTCCATTTCAACCAATCAGATAACACTTGGAATATATAATGTCCATTATGCACTAACTTGATTTACAACACTTCTATTGTTAGTATCTGTCAGATAGTGTAACTTTATAGAACGTTGAGCAATATTATCCTTGAAAAACTAACTCCTTTTATTACCAATTTTTTTAACAAATTTTTATCATTTATTTGGGTTTCAATATTATTTATCTTATTACCACTATACCATATATAAGGAAAATTTTTTTCTGTCAACATGAATTCTACTTGTTATCATATTTGTATTTATATCGTTTTCAAGAGTCACTGAGGGAGGATCATTAGTTGTATCCCACTCATAATTTAAGGTATCCTTATATTGTGACGATATCATACACTACATATATTTATATATATATATATATATATATATATATATATATATATATATATATATCAATGATCAAACCACAATAAGAAATGGGAAAACAAGACTAAGATCTTTCAACCGTAACAAGCGGTTGAGTCACTGTCAGTATTGAGTATTGAGTAACTGTCAGTTGGATTTTTGTCTCTGACGAAGACCGCTTGTTACGGTTGAAAAATCTTAGTCTTGTTTTCCCATTTCTTATTGTGGTTTGATCATTGATTGTTATTTCACGTGTTTATGTGAAATCTTTTTATATATATATATATATATATATATAATTTCCAAATTTACAAAAATGTTTAAAGACCCAACCTGACGATGAATATAGAATTAGTCGAAAGCTAGTATACAATGGTTTTGTAAGTTATGTTATATTCTTTAGATGGGATGTTAGTTTTCAATTGTATTTAAGTTGTTGATAACTATTCAAGTGTTTTCAAAAAAGTGCCTCAATGTTCTTTGGACAACTCATTTGTGAATTACCACCTTATATTCGTAAGACTGTCAGGAGACTGGAACAGCTTAGTTTGAAAGTCGTTAATACCAAAGCTGCGGTACATTTCAACAATATATATATATATATATATATATATATATATATATATATATATATTAGTATAAGTGGGCAGCAAATCTTCTTGAAGACAAATGGAATTAAAGTATGCAGCAGCTTCTGCATTGACGACCTTTTTGCTGATGGCCTCGATTTTTCTCACTATCTTCCGGTGATGCTGAGGCAACTTCCATATATGCTGAGCCAAAGACATTGAGAAAACCAATATCAAACAACTTTAATGAAACACAAAAACACTGGGTGGAAACAAGCTTTCGACCACACATTGGTCATCTTCAGGTTACACTATTATTTAATTAATGAATGTTAATATAATAACATTAATATATTAATATATTATTTTGTTAATATATTAACATTCATTAATTAAATAGTAGTGTAACCTGAAGATGACCAATGTGTGGTCGAAAGCTTGTTTCCACCCAGTGTTTTTGTGTTTCATTAAAGTTGTTTGATATTGGTTATCTCAATGTCTCTGGCCCAGCATATATGGAAGTTGCCTCAGCATCACCGGAAGATAGTGAGAAAAATCGAGGCCATCAGCAAAAAGGTCGTCAATGCAGAAGCTGCTGCATACTTTAATTCCATATATATATATATATATATATATATAGTTCAATATAGACAAAGAAACATAGAGAAATCAAAAAAACACACTTACAGTCTCTAATTTTCGGTTTGAACCGTCTTCAGGAGAGATAAGAGAGGGAAACCAAGCGCACTGGTTCAGAGACGGTTGGAGAAACGGTTCAAACTGAAAATTAGAGACTGTAAGTGTGTTCTTTTGATTTCTCTATGTTTCTTTGTCTATATTGAACTATATTTGTCTGTTTTGGATCGTATTTCCAACGAAAAAGTGTATATATATATATAAACTATATTGACACAAAGAACACTCAGAAATGAAACAGACAGAACACTCAGAAATGAACTATACAGTATAGTATAGTATAGTACTAGACAGTACCATACCAGTACTATTATAAATTATTCAATTACATTTGGGAATCATTAAAAATTATGAAAAAATCTTGATTTACAGAAGGCTAACCATACATCCGTTCATCTGAATTACACATTTTCATCTTGAATCTCATATAAAATTGATGCAGTAAATTGTGTAATTCAGAAAGGTAAAACTTTTTGTCTGAGATTATAACTTATTTGTAGTGATTTTTATTCTTTTTTTTTTTCATTATCTGATTCCAAAAAAAATGGAAATATTTTTTTCAACAAAGAGATGTTTATTTTAGTAAGTCTACCCATATAACCCAGTTACAAGGTAATATTTGGAATTCTTTCTCTATGGTTGAGTGTTAAAGAAACGTTCAAGCCAGTTATGTTATTTATTCATAAATGTTAAGTCAAAAGCCATTTCAAGTCTCTTAGGAAATCATTACCTACTGACTTTATGTTTTTGGTAACTCTATTCGGGTTAACGTTTGTAACCCTGATTCGAGTTAATCTTATTTGTTTCGTCAGAGAATGCAATTCTGTTGGCTCTCTTTTGGTCTAGTGACTGGTCTTAAAGTTACTTAGAAGGTTGAGATTGCCTCCAGTGATCATATTAAGTGCTTTATTAAGGTCGATGACGACCAGGTAAAGAAAAACCTCTTAGTATTGGGATATTGGGCGACAGCTTAGCGAGTATTGAACGTGGCCCATCGTATTAGATTTGAACCCAAGGAAACGAATCAGCCAAGGGAATACCTAATTTTCTTCTCCCTTCTTTTCTCAATTCCAATGCCCTTTTATGGAAAATTCTAGGTAAAAGGAAAAAAAAAAAGGGAGTAAGGGGGAAAAAGCCCCACCTGAAGTAAAGGGAACGAGCTCAAGAATGAATTCAATAAAGAACGGACATTTCAGGTGACGGTACGGAAATGGAGACATCCCTTAGGCCGGGATCTTCTATTAAAACTTTAATAATCTCGGCGTGTTAAAAGGCTCTATTTAAATTACCGACAGGCTCCCAACCTTCACTCTATTGTCTTATTCAATTGACTGCAAATTTTGTTTATTCCGCCTTTTTTTTTTAATATTTACGCTTCTCATAAGTTTTTAAATTGAAATATGAAAATATTCTTCTCCTTTCCAAGGTGTGCATTATTAAGTTCTATTCTTCCCCCCACTGAAAGTAGAATTCAATCTGAAACCAGACTAACTCCGTTCTGTTTTCTAGTTTTATTCCCTGGAGATGATCTACTACTAAAAAATCATTTCAGAAAAATGCCAGAAAAGTTTTATCCAATAATATTTCTTTGAATAAATCACATCTATTTTTAATAACTTTCTACCATGTTTTACAACTATTGAAATTTATTTTTAATAAGCTAATGCTTTTCTTATAAATAAAGCTGTAAATATTATATAAATAATCTGATTAAATTATCAATGCAGTGACTGGTCAAATTACTTTCTTCCCTAATACGTTTGAAACCAAGAAATAATAAAAAAATCATATTTGTTATTATAAATAAAAAATATATCGAAGGTATATCCAATCTTTATTAATATTAAACATAATGCAATATTACATATTTTAATTTCAATTTACTAATTAAATAATTTTTGTTTGTCTTATAGGATATTAATCATCTTAGGAGAAACCACAACTATTATTATTAATATATAAATAAAAGAAAAATAATATATAATAATAATCAAACTCTCATTTATTTTTATTAATAAATTTAATAATATATTAAACAAAGTGTAATGGGTATGGTTTACCTTCGAATATAATTAACGCAATGAGAAATATATTTTAGTCATCCTGTTCGACTTTCTCAATATATCAATGAGTATAGCACTCAGTAAAAAAAATAAATAATTACAATCATAATATAGTTAAGAAAAACATTCATCGATGTTATTATCAATTTCTACATCAGTTGTTATAAATATCAATTCTATTTCAGTATTTTGAAGCAGTAACGGCAATTTATGTATCGCAATTGTAGGGATACATGAATTATCTTTAAATTAATTGAAAGGGGAAAGCAATATCATTTGATGCGTTATCAATTAGATTAAGCAAAGTTTACATAATTATTTTTATTTCCTGTTGATTTTATTTATCGTTTCTGAAACTTATGGGAACTAAAAAAGATAGTATTTTGTAACACTATAACGAAATATGTTTTTTTCATTTTTAAACAGATAAAAAAAGAAACATTTTATTTAATAGCCTTATGAACACAGAAAATGAGATTTCTAAGGAAAAAAACTGAAAATTCATATGGTAAGTACAAAAATTGTAAATAATTATTTCACTTTTTCTTATAGCTTTTTTTATTGTAAATTATTTGAATGTCCATTTTTTTTATTTTCTTATTTTGTTAGTCATTTCAACTGATTTACACAAATATTATAGATGGAACTAAGTCGCTGTTTAAGAAAATAAATATTTTAAATATTATTAAGTTTTTATATAAAAGGGTGTTGTTTTCTCGGAAACCACGTGATGATTAATGTACAAGGCATTAATAAAGAGCTGCCCTGCTTAATGAGAGTTTTATATAGAGGAATGGAGATGACTATATATTATAAAAAAAAAAAAGAGAAATAAAATAAAAGTGAATGTACTTTTAATGGTTAGAGGAAAGAAGAAAAAAAAGTCTTGTAAAAGAGTAAGGTAACAATGGTTGTGTGTTTGGAAGGACTGGGGGAATCAATGATGGTGAAAAGGTAATTTCAGTAAATTGTAGGGTGTCTTTGTGCAGCCCTCGTCGGTGTGTTTATCAGAGCTCTAACAACCCCGGGGGTTAAACACGTCGCAACATAATAACCACAAGACAGAGCAATAATCGCGCTGGCCTCTTAAAGGGCAGGTTTAAAAAAAAAAAAGTCAGGCTTATGTAGTTAAATCATAATTACGAATAACAGTCACAACTTGGCTGACTCTTCTACTTTCTTTAAATAATGCTTTCATACTAGACCGTAAGTAAAGTTATAGTAATAAAAAATGAATTTCACTGTTTAAAAAATATATTTATATCTAAAGGTCTCTAGAGCTCATTTTATGTAAATTTCTGTATAATAATGAGGACAAATATTGAAACAGTGAGAAATACAAAAAATACAATACTTTTTATCATTAGAATATAACCAAGGAGTTTTCGTTTCTTAATTTTCTGTTATATTCCTGTAATTTAACTTAGCGTTTTGGGTTCTTTTCATCGAAAAATTCCATTATTTATATTACTAGTAGCATCTGCACTTATAACTTTAGCACTTTTATCCTCCATATTGTGAAAAATCATCTTCTTTCTGGCTGAAGTTGCCATAAAGTCTGTTCAAAAGACATATTAGTGGGTTTGCAGTGTACAATCTAATAATTGGGAATCATTAAAACACGATTATCTTAAAGTAGAACATTGTTTGTAATCGAGGCATTCTGAAGCTGCTTCTAATTTTATCAATATCTTTTTGAGGCAAGACTTCATGTTCACTTATAGTCTTATACATATATATATTATTATATAACTATAGGCAAAAAATAGACATAGGGACACCAAGCGCACTTGAGAAGCGATGGTTGGAGATCGTCCAACTGTGAAACGTTTGTTGTCCTTTGTGTGGATCCTTTTCGTGCTGATATTATATATATATATATATAATATATATATCAAGATTTCACGATAAATACGTGAAATAACAACTTATCACCAAACCACAATAAGAAATGAAATAAAAATACTAAGATCTTTCAACCATAACAAGTAGTCTTCGTCAGAGTCAAAAAGTCAACTAAGTCAAAAACTGTTGGGTTTTGACTCTGACGAAGACCGCTTGTTCGGTTGAAAGTTGTCAGTCTTTTTTTTTCTCAATTTCTTGATTGGATATTGATATATTATTAATATATAAATATATATATAATATATATATTTAATATATTTCAATTAAACATGTGAAATAACAATCAATGATCAAACCATAATATGAAATGGGAAAACAAGACTAAGATCTTTCAACAAGTGGTCTTCGTCAGAGTCAAAAACCCAACTGGTTTGAATACTTTTCATTTAATGTATATAAATTGCTCAAAAAGAACATTTAGATTACTATCAAGGTAATATCAAAGTGTAAGCAACTGCACTTTTATATTTTGAAGGGTTTTTTGGACTTTAATTCTTAGATCATGTCATACAGAAAATTGTTTAAAGTTGTAACAAAATAAAGTTTGTAATAGATAGTGCATTTCCAAGATTTCTGAGATTTGTCCCCAATTATCCCCTTTTGTCTTTATAAGTATATATTAGTAACATTAAAATTTCAAGTTTTTCAATTTTTATAAAATACTTCTACCACCATCTTTAAAGGGTATATAAATTAAGTTTGTTCTAAATTATGAATAGTTATCAGTCATGATTTCAAAGATATTAAAAAAACTCATTCATTAAAAAAAAAAGCAGCTATTGATATTTGACCTGGTTTTATGCAGTAAAATGAAAAAAACTGCCATCTAGGTATTTGGAAATAAGAAAACAGTGTTTTCACAGAACCTGAATGGAATGGGGGAAAAATGCAAAAATTCAAAGACGTCTGGTTGGAATCTACAGAGTTTTTCAACCCTTTGACTGGTGACCAATGACAAAAAAAGTGGCTTTCATTTTTATTGGTTATCTACAAAAGCTGACCGTACTCTCCTTTGTAGAAATCACAGACTAAACAGTACACTGAAGTCTTTTACTAAACCCCTTTTTTCCCCACATTTTTCAATCACTTCTTTATAAATTTTATCACCTTAATAATATATTTAAGTATTATTAAAAGAGTACTTTGTGTTTTATCCCAAGATTTTATTTCTTTAATTTTGTTTCTATTTCACGGTAGATACTTTTATTAATATTTCAATATGAATAAAAATTGTTTTAAATTATGTTAAAACTTGTTAATACGTACTAAACAAATAACCACCAATGATAATGATAATTATATCAAAGAAGTTGAATCAGCGACAGTTAAATAAACTTTAATATTATGTTTCGTTGGTGTACTAAATGTTTATTTATTTTATTAAATTTTCAAAAGTGACAAGTAAAAAAATTTATATTGTTTTGCAGACTGCAGAGATATTTGCCGTCACAGGCCAATAATCATTTTTACGATATGAAACATAGAAAAGTTATAATTCTTTAACCATATGTGGAATTGTAGGGTAAAAATCTAATGAAATGGTCTCCACATATAAAACTTTTAATGATATAAACAACGCGTTTCGAACACGTAGTGTTCTTCTTCAGGCATTAACTAAAAAATACAATGACACCAGAGAGTTATCTATAGTACAAAGTAAATAAGTACAAAAATTAATATAAAATAAAATAAGGCAGAAAGTACGAACCTAAGGATGAGTGCCTCTGAATAAGACTGACTGGAAATGGAATGGACATGGGTGGGGGTATAGGGTACATTGTTTTTATTAGAGCAGGTACATTTTTCTCTTAAAGTTAGCTGAGCCTTTACATTTTCTTTTAGAATATGTAATTTCCATATGTGGAATGTAGAAATGTAATTAAGGAAATGAGATTAGGACAATCTATTAGCTGTTTAATAATTTATGTATGAATATGGTGTCGTGATTGGTTCTACGACAAAATTGATCAAGATTATTTAATTAGACACGAAGGTTATTAGTAAGATGGATCTGTAGAGTAAATGGAATTATAGAATTTGGAATGTATAGATTCAAGTAAATAATTTTAGTATGGACAGTTGTTATAATTATTTTGTTGTGAGTTCAAAAAAAGTGAGGCATCTTCTAAATATTGTAAGAACAAGAGATTTGAGAGTAATAATGAAAATATTAAGGTAATCTTTTGAAATCTAATCTAAGAGGAAAATCTAAGGGAGTTAATTATATGAATTTGTTTTTACATTACTAAATACGGCAATGATACAATTTGTTTATGATTTCACATAAAGAAAGTCATATGATGTATTTACAAGGGCAACAAGTCTTTCTTGACGGTTATTTTTATGACGTGTGTGTGTGTTTTATTTTTAAATTCTTTATTGAAACATGCTCGATACAAAGTACTACATGTTGTACAATATTACAATATTGTTTTATATACATTAAGACTTATCGTATGGCATTTTTAGTAACTGCTAAATAAATTATATTAATAACTTATAAAATGAACTAAGATGTGATAATACAGTTATTAGTTTAAATTTCCTATACAGTTCAATACTGATACATAATAATACAAATGTATTTAATGATAAAACTCTTACGTATTCATATATATGCAGCTATAAACTCTTTGAAGTGGTTGTAGCTGTCAGGTTGTAGTAGTTGGTTTTTGGGGAGTGGTCAGCTCAGGCCTTGGTATTAGAGCTGAACAGTCCCACAGGAGATGGTCCACTGTTTGTGATGATGTGTTATCACTCAGACATGAAGCAGTGTTTTGTAGTTCGAATCTTTTCAGATATGCCTTGAACTTTCCATAGGATGTCAAGAACTAGGTAATTTGCTAGGTTATATTTAAATTATTCATATTTAATCTTTCTTCAACTGATGGTAAGAATTGCCTTGTAATAACGCCTGTTTGGTATTCTGCCCATATATTCTACCAATTTTCTCTACTCCGCTTTTTTGCCCATCTAAGTACAGTGAAATATGAAATTTGTGAATATTATAGAGCTTGGTCTTCTTTGGCCTCTTTTGCTAGTAGGTCGGCTAGTTCATTGCCACATAGTCTCTCATGTGCCTTAACCCATGAAAAGAAAACTGCTATGTGTGTGTGTGTGTGTATCTATATCCAATATTGAGATCATGCTACTGGTCATGCCACTTGATGGATCAAATTCAAATTTTGCCCAAAAACGGTCTCTACAGTATAAATTTGCACTATTGATCACATATAACATTTTACATGATCCTTATTTCATCATTATTAATTTACTTTTTTTTTGCCAAAATGTGATTCTATACAGTATTTTCTTCCATTAAACTACTGACTTTTAAAATTTTTAAATTATGGGATTATTATGAAACTGACAAAAGCAATTGATGAATAGTACTTTACATTTTTTTTTAATAATTACAAATGTTAGTTGTAAATGTAAAAATGTTGACTAATGATAGATTCTAAGAACTTCTGGTTAAATCACAGGTCGATAAGTTGATAAATCCAAACATTTTTGGGTTCGCATAGTACAGGTTACACCATCTAACGATCAAAATTTATTTTTTCCACAAAAATATGTCCAATAATGTACAGATGGTCTATTGTTTTTGAGCAATAATAAGTCATAGAAAAACTACTAACAATAGTGTGAGGGTTATTATAACTTTGAAAACAACAGTAAAGAAAAAAAAAGTTCAGAATGACTCAATCACTGGAAAGGCAAGTTTAGCTACAAAATTAATATATTGTTTTATTTATGATCCATTCGAAACAACATTACAAAAAAATATAATACCATATGAGAGGAGCGGAATAGTTTTTTCTTGAAATTACATATGCAGAAAATGTTTTAGGGCAGTTTGTTAGTTCAGAAAGAGTGTTATTTTTTTATTACCACAATAGAGCAAAAATACAACAAATTTTAATTACAAAACCTGTATGACAAAATTTATGCCTACAATATTCAGTCATAAAAAACATTTCACGCAAAAAAGAACTTAGCTCAAAAAGGAAAAATATTGAAAATTAAAATAATAAATAATGGATAACCTGTTATACTGTCTTTATTAGTATAAATTTACTTCAAAATTTTTAACCTAGTTGAATCAAAAAGAACTGCTGTTTAACTGTGCAATTTTAATTGTTTTAGTTAAGTTATAAGTAAGAAATTAAATTAATGTTAAGATATGTAAAATATCTTAAGAATTTTATATGTGGATATGTATATCTTGAAGAAGATTTAATTTATGTAGGATATGTATATCAATAAGAAATTTAATGATATGTAAGATTGTATATCTGTAAAAAGATTTAATTCTAAAGGTACTAACTCAAGTCAACCATCCATTTCAAATATCTATTGATTATGATATTAATATTAGTTATTTAATTATTAACATACAATTTTTTAAAAATTATATAAATATGTTATACTTAAGATTTAATTCTTGAATGTAATCTCAAGTCAACCATCCATTTCAATATCTATTGATTATGTAAATTAGATATATATAGTGATATATTATATTGATATTACGATTATATCAAATATGTATATCTGTAAGAAGATTTAATTCTTGAATGTAATCTCAAGTCAACCATCCATTTCAATATCTATTGATTATGACATATGTATATTGATATTACGATTAGTTATTGTAAAGTTGAGTGTATATCACTCCAATTTTTTCAAGAAAATGGAATTATTATGTTTATAATTATGTTTACTTATTTTAAAGTTTAGTGTAGACCACTCCAATTTTCTTAAGAAAATTTAATTACGGATAATAAGGAGGTGATGTGATTAGTATTTTTCTGTACACAATGCAAATTGATGAAGTTTTCAACAAGTATTTTATAAAGCAGTTCATGTGACTCTGCCCTGCCTCTTTGTATGGATGCGGAATTTGAGACGAATTAAAACGTGGAAGCCCGGCATATTAGGGAGGAACGTGAAGGGATGGAGATGTGTGAGTAATATTGAGTTAAAGCATGTAATTTGAGGGGTGTCCTGAGAGGGCTGTCTCGTGGCGTCAGGCCAGTCCCCGATTCAGGCGAGCTCCAAGGAACGCTCGGAATTCCCCCTTTCTTTTTCAAATAGAAATCCAATTCTCAAGGAACTCCCTGCGTTCCATTAAAGTTTCAACCGACTCCATTTCATAACGTGTCAACAAAAGGATTCAATGATCATTTACCAATGCGTCACAAAAGATTCAATTTTCTGCATTAAACTGGTACAGTATCCATTATTCTGCTTAACGTATAAAAAACACATTCAAATATCATTTTATCGTTAAACCTTTGTATAACCATTCAATTTATTCTTATATGAAAAATATCTATTCAATGAAAAATAAATATTTGTTGAATAAGCATGTATTGTGCATCCACCTGTTATGAAACAGTTATTGAATTTTAATTAAACAGAACAAGTTTTAATTTAAATTCGCAAACTTATTTAATTATCTGCTCATACATTAACTTTAGAGAGATAAAATTTAACACTCCCGACGTATGGTTGACCTTGTAATCTTACCAATGAAAATGAAACTTTCGTGTTTCACGTCGTCAGAGAGCAAGTAAATACTTGTGTTACTTATGTTGAGATACGTGAATATATACGAGTATATCAATGATCAAACCACAGCATGAAATGGGAAAAAAGACTAAGATCTTTCAACCACAACAAGCGGTCTTCGCCAGAGTCAAAAACCCAACTTACGAAGACCACTTGTTACTGTTGAAAGATCTTAGTCTTTTTTTCCATTTCATATTATTGTTTTTGATCATTGATTGTTATTTCACGTGTTTATGTGAAATCTTGCTATATATATATGATTCGTTACAATGGTGACCAGTAGGAGAGTAGAGCTTGTAGGCCCATGCGTGCGGTCCCAGTTACCCGCTGCCCAGCGAAGCCTCCGTTATTTCTCCAATGGGTATAGAGGTTGCACAGTCCCTCTGTGAAATAAGATTATTGGCAGAAAACATGAGCCTCACTTTGCAGCGTTCCCTTTCTATTTTTGATTTTTGTGGTGGTTGGGTGTTGGTTTTTGTTTATTTTCTGCTGTGGAAATTGAATTTATTTTAATTGATACTCTCATTTGTCTTCTATGAAAAGCAGCCTTTGTCTTCATGTCAATAGGGGTAGAGGTTGCACAGTCCCTCTTGATTAAAAGATGTTAACACCGACTCCAACTTCTTCACATAGAGACCCCTTCGAGTTATTGGCTTCATTATGTTTCCTCTTCAGTCGATTGTTCTTACTGCTATTGATGGATAGCTGGTTGAAGGAGAAAAGTTCTGCATTGTTGACCTGGTGGTGTATCTGCGACATGTTTCAACCATTCTCTGGTTATCTTCAGGCGCCTGAAGTGCTTCAATATCACAACTGGTTAAAAAACTGAAATCACAATGTTTGCACTAAAACTGGATGAATCAATACTGAAAGCCTATTTATCAAATTCAACATATATTGATAAAGGAAAATTTGTTGAAGAAATAGCAGTCTGGAAATCCTTGAAAACTACTACTTCCACCGTTTAAATCGGTGGAAAAAAATTCCCTGTAGTTGATATATCTAGTAAGCAAAAAAAAAAAACAATTGTATGTCAATGATATACCAACAAGCAACACAACCTCTTGTGCTACAAGTAGTGCTGTTGTTATTATGAGAAAAAAAAATGGCTGCTTAAAAGAAAAATGAAAGTTAAAAAGAAGTGAAAGTCGGCTATCCAGAAATTCTTCTTGTGCGTTTTTTCATTCATTCAGAATATCGCAAAATAGCACTCCTTAATGAGATACTACTTTGAGTTAAAAAAAATGCAAATAATCTGCAAACAATTTACGATTGAACAATGAATAAACAATTTCAAGAATCAAATAAAGTGGCAATTGAAAGATTTTAATCATTTTTAAAAACATTTTTAAAACAAACCATCAGAAAGTTAGGGAGGAACGTGAAAGGATGGACATGTGTTAGTATATTGAGTTAAAGCTGTAATTTGAGGGGTGTCCTGAGAGGCCTGTGGATCCATGAAAAAATAATTTTTACTTTTTCATTTTTTTATAAATGAAAAGAAATGTGGCATAAAAAACATATTTTGCAAATTTTTTGGGTGACGTTATTTGCTAAAAAAATGTAAGATGTAATACTAATTTTTATGAATTATTTGAAAATTATTATCTTTGGCATCAAAGAATGATTGTATGATCAAATCAAATGATTTTTTCAACATGGGTGATGCAGTCCTTGGATCTGATGTTTTCATTCAGTACTATGGAGAACTCTCAGACATAAAAAATGTTGAGTATAACTAACTTGGCAATAAGACTGTTTTGAGTCTTATCATCTTCATATTAACCTGAATGTGGCTTTAGTGCAGTAAACAATGTGTTATTGAATGAAATAAATTGACGGGACGTCAATATACAAGGAGACTTAAGCTGTCAAAACTGGCGCCAGATATAAAATCTCTCTATAGGAGATATGTCGCACAAGTATCTCACTAATATTACAGAAAAATGTTTCCTTCAAATATTTTCTATTTATGCACTTTGCTTTTTCGTTATATTGTAGTTATTGTTTGGGGATTTTATTTTGAACTGTTTGTTTTTCTATTATAATCATGTTTTAGATTTCATATTATTTAGAAGTTTGTTTAGAGACAAGGTTATAGCCTCTTAAGTTTTCTTCACGTGAATAATAATAAAATTTTAATGACAATATTAACTATCACATGAAGAAAGATATAAAGATTTTAGAAATAATTAGGTGGAGCATGGCCTAATATCAGTTGAGAGCCATTGTATATACAAAGCCATCCGCTATCGTTTCTTCCACCCAAAGTATATTGAACAACGGTCTTTACAGACTGTGGGGAGGAAGAAGATGACCGTTGCTCTCCCAGAAATAAGATAAAAAGGAAGAAAAAAATTGGTCTAGATTATTTTTGATTAGCCCAAGCACATAGGTTAATAACTGAGGTATGAGCCATCTACATACCAGGGGCAGGATATCTGAATACCGTTTTGGACTCTCACCCCCTGGTATAATTGCGCGAGTAAATATATGGGTCAAATCCGTGACCCATGACTTAGCAACGTGATGCCCGCCTCCGCGAGGTCCACCTTGGACATCCTTAGGTTTTTGTGGCTAAACTTGGGAGGCTGATTAAATCGTCAACCTGATTTGATTTATTGGTGTTATCGCTAGAAAGTAAAGGTACACAGCGATCAAAACAGGCCTTTTAGGACTATTATTATTAAAGTGGTTAGTAAATACAAGAGTCACTGAGGCGAATAGACATATTCAACAGGTTAATTTGTCATGTTTTTTTATGTTTAACATACTGGTGTATGTTCTTTACCATTTTTATATGTCCAACCACCTTCACTACAGTTTAACTGTATTGGATTTCTTTTACTCCCTACATAAAAAAAACAATATAGTTTATACAATAAAGAGATGTTTTACAAACAAAAAACATAAAGGACGAATTTGGAAACAATTATTTTAAAGAAGCAAAAAAAAATGCAAATGATACTCTTAGGATGAAGAAATCAGTGTGTGAATTAATAGTCATGTTCAATTTTTCTTAACATTTTTGATGAATCTCAAATTCATATGTGCCATTCAGGTTCTTATGTGCCAAAGAAAAGAATTGAACTCTCAGAAGAATTTTTTTTTATTCTAATAAATTATATTATTTAGTTTTCTTCTAAAAAGATGTCCCTTGGCGGAGCATGTAGTTCAATACAAGAACTACATAAAAAAAAATAGATAGTCATATTATTATCAAAATCTGTTACACCTCGTGAACCATTGTCTCAACACTCGATCGGTTTTGCACATTATGCACTTTAAGTGGGACTGGTAATTGTCAAAGGACCCTTTGATCCAAGATATATGATCTATGAGACAATTAATGTTAATATACACCTAAATTCCCTATTATAATTATTTGTTTTATTTTCCTTATTATCCCTTGTTTTCCTTCTTAATTTAAATCGTTATTGTAGATTCCGTGTAGTCATATTACCAATGTTATTATTGGTTTAAGTAGTATATCCAATTGGATGATTAATCTATTCATTTATTCCATTTATGTGTTTTGCTATTTATAATTTTCAATTTTCTTTATTATATATATATAAATATATATAAATATATATATATATATATATATATATATATGAGTTCAATATTCAAGAAAAGTAACACACAGATTAAGGAAACACACTTACAGACTCAAATTTTTGGGTAATCTGTCTTCAGGAGAAAAGAGAAAGGGAAACCAAGCACGTTGTAGACGCAACGGCAAGTCTTAGACGAAACAACTGCGTCTACAATGTTCTTGGTCTCCCTTTCTCTTTTCTCCTGAAGATGGATTACCCGAAAATTTGAGTCTGAAAGTTGTTTCCTTACTCTAAGTGTGCATTTTCTTGAATTTTGAACTTGTATTGTGTCCAGTTTAGATCGTGTTTCGTTTTATTAAGTGAAGAAATATATATATATATATATATATATTTATATATATAAATAAAATAAATTCAAAACTAATGAAACTAATTATTTCATTAGACTTATTTTTATTAAAATAATTATGATTTTTACTCGTTCCTTTTACGTCTTAATTTGGCTCTTCATTTCCTTCCCTCCCTTCCCGCTTGGTGGTAAGTAAGTAAGGGTTCTGGCTGCGGTCTCCGAGTTCAGTCGCCGCCCTGTCTTCCTGCTGGACTCTTCGCTCTACACACCTCCTGATGACGACGATGGTCGAAATATCGATGTGAGTTATGTCTGTGTCTTTCTGTGTGTTTCTTTCGTTTTAAATTTATTATATATATATATATATATATATGTATATATATATCCTTTTTATTTTGTTTTTATTAATTTCATTGAATTTTTATGTATGTTGTTTCTACAACATTTCACTATTATTGACTTTGTTACCACTATGATCTCTGTTGTTAAGAATATATGTCTATTAAGAAATTAATAGCGCGAGAATATCAAACAAAAGAGATCAAAAACCTCTTGAAGGTAGAGCTGTCCGAATAGAAGAGAACAACTACAGAACAACGACAAACGCTTTAAATTTAAAGTAAGAAGCTGAACCACCCTGGAACTTTACATTAATACCTTCACCAAAGCATTCAATGTAACCTGACTGATTTCATTTATTAGTTAAGAGAATAATCTACCTGAAGCTGACTACAGCAAAAATCACAATAGATTTTTAATAAATTTTTAATAACGACTCTATAATATTTTTTACAGTTAATTTATTTCTTTTATTTGTCAATACGACTCATAAATATTTCAAAAAGAACGAACCAAAATAAAAAATACTACAAATACACCTCTATAGTAAATTGAAATACCTTTTAAAATTTCATTTGGAAAGTGCTTTTGTTCAAAGCTAAACAATCCTGAAATGAAAAGGTGGATAGTAAATACAAGTCACTGAGGCGAATAGACATATTCGACAGCTTAATTTGTCATGTTTTTTTATGTTTAAAATACTGGTATATGTTTTTTACCATTTTTATATTACCAACTATCTTCACTAAATTTTAACTGTATTGGATTTTATTTTTACACACTACAGACAAAAAACAATATAGTTTAAACAATAAAGAGATGTTTTAGAAACAAAAACATAAAGGACGAATTTGGAAACAATTTATTTTAAAAGATGTCATTAATTTGGTAGAATTAATAATTTATTAATATAATAAAAGTCAAGTGAAAAATCCATTATCAGAACAAATAATTATTATTATTTTTATAATAAAGAATTATTTTAAAGTTATAAATAATTAATATAGAAGTAAATATAATGAATATCTACAGCACTGACCGTGAATATGAAAATGTGAAAATAAAATTATATATAAAAAATTTCATTACTGTCTCAAATTAATTAATATTCATTATTATCTCCAAAATTATTTGAAGTGGACTTTAAAAAATGAATATTTGTAAATCTTAAAAGAAATCTTTTTTTAAACTATTGTTCAGTTTAAATTAATTCTTTGGACTACATTCAAATACATGTGTAAATGCAAATTTTGTAGTTTTTTGTTAATGTAATTTTTAAGTCTTAAATGAGATTACTCAGAAAAAATTGATTAATGAAAGTGCTTGATCTAAGCATTTAACTATAAAATCCATTTGTTTTTAACGTTATCCATGCCGATCGTTATCTAAGAACATATGAATACATTTACATTTACTTTTTGTTTATTCCTTTTTTTTCTGCAGTTAAATGTTTTTTTTTCAATTTGATATTTATTTAGTTTATTTTTTTCTTTTTAGTTATTACGAATACTTTTTTCTGGCCATACTGCAACATTTGACATTCGGTAAAAACCTTATTTGTTTGACTGTCACCATTTCATGGTAAAGATTTTTCTAACACTACCATTAACAAGGCCGAAATATTGGTAGTTATTAATAGTGTTTCATTCGCGTTTTCCTTCATTTTTAAGATATATAGACTTTACTTTTTATATATAATATCCATCAAATTGATTGTGTAACTCTGAAAAGGTCTAATGATCTTATTATGTAGAATGTCATTGTTAATGGAAGACTGAAGAAGACGCGGGGGGGCGTGTCGGGTATTGCCAGGAAGTAGGGTGTGGTTTTTTAGTGGTTCGGGACCCCCAACCCCACATACCCTAAGCAAGACGTCTTGCTAAGGGACCCGATGAACAGATTTTTCCATATCCTACGACGAAAAAAAAAATGATCTTATTGTAGTTCAGGTGATGACTATTATTTTAAATGTTATTTGTGAGATTCTTTATTTACGAGTATGTATTTTCTGTATATTTATGATAATTAAATACATGCATATTATTATTGCCACTAAGGTTAGTATGATTTATATTATAAATATGGCAAACCATATGCCAAACCTCATAAGATGATCTTGGATTTTCCCCTCTTCGGAGGGGGACGACTGAATCCTCCAGGATACTGTGGTAGTCTTAAACTGTAGACCTAGTAGGAGGTCGGCCAGTCAAATAGCTAAGTTCCCCTAACGGATCCTGTGGTAGTCCTTAAACTGTAGACCTAGTAGGAGGTCGGCCAGTCAAATAGCTAAGTTACCCTCACGGATCCTGTGGTAGTCCTTAAACTGTAGACCTAGTAGGAGGTCGGCCAGTCAAATAGCTAAGTTCCCCTAACGAATCCTGTGGTAGTCCTTAAACTGTAGACCTAGTAGGAGGTCGGACAGTCAAATAGCTAAGTTACCCTCACGGATCCTGTGGTAGTCCTTAAACTGTAGACCTAGTAGGAGGTCGGCCAGTCAAATAGCTAAGTTACCCTCACGGATCCTGTGGTAGTCCTTAAACTGTAGACCTAGTAGGAGGTCGGCCAGTCAAATAGCTAAGTTCCCCTAACGGATCCTGTGGTAGTCCTTAAACTGTAGACCTAGTAGGAGGTCGGCCAGTCAAATAGCTAAGTTACCCTCACGGATCCTGTGGTAGTCCTTAAACTGTAGACCTAGTAGGAGGTCGGCCAGTCAATAGCTAAGTTACCCTCACGGATCCTGTGGTAGTCCTTAAACTGTAGACCTAGTAGGAGGTCGGCCAGTCAAATAGCTAAGTTACCCTCACGGATCCTGTGGTAGTCCTTAAACTGTAGACCTAGTAGGAGGTCGGCCGTTCAAATAGCTAGTTACCCTCACGGATCCTGTGGTAGTCGTTAAACTGTAGACCTAGTAGGAGGTCGGCCAGTCAAATAGCTAAGTTACCCTCACGGATCCTGTGGTAGTCGTTAAACTGTAGACCTAGTAGGAGGTCGGCCAGTCAAATAGCTAAGTTACCCTCACGGATCCTGTGGTAGTCCTTAAACTGTAGACCTAGTAGGAGGTCGGCCAGTCAAATAGCTAAGTTACCCTCACGGATCCTGTGGTAGTCCTTAAACTGTAGACCTAGTAGGAGGTCGGCCAGTCAAATAGCTAAGTAACCCTCACGGATCCTGTGGTAGTCCTTAAACTGTAGACCTAGTAGGAGGTCGGCCAGTCCTTCATATCTTCTGATGATAGCATTCTTAAAACATCACTATCAAAAACTCATAAGTATTACTCTTCCTTTTTTTATGATTCTAATTTCAAGTTTATATATATATCAAATCATTATTAAATCAGTCACACAACGTTACTGAAGTCCTCATTCTGTGTCTTTTAGCTTAGTCTTTAACAAAAGAATTAATTTTGATCAAAGAAAATACTTTGATTTCCTGCTTAGTACATAAAACATCTTTTTAAAAAACTGATTATAATGTATAATTGAAGTTGAAATAAACAATCACATTTGATATCACATTTTCTGTAAAATAAAACTTAAATATCATCAGAGAAACATACTTTAATTTTATGTAAGAAAGATTCAGTTTCCTGTTTCCCTTGTGATATTTCATGCAGAATCAGTTACTTGTTTAAAACAAGTTGCAATTTTCTCGTTTGTTTGTGACATATTGATAAAGATGGCACCTTTAAGGAAAATTGTGGTACAAAGTTGACAAGTTGTTACAGAATTGATTGAATTATCTTGAGATTTCAGCTTGAGCGAACAGAAAGGCGTTCTTATTAGAGACTGTAGATATTGTAAAATGTCTTATTTTAAATATGAGACTTCCATTATTATAGAATTGTTATATTTTATTTTTCAGATACTTAGAATGTAAAACTTTACATATAAAGTAAATTTTGGCACAATTTCTAAAATAAAATAAACGACGTTGACTAAATAATAAGTTGTTATGAAAAAAAAAATAACTGCAGTGGTCTCGACTCAAGTTTCTATAAGTAAACGTATTAAAAAACTCTTTGACAGTCAACTTAATCTCATCATTTATTTTAGTCTGGCTATCGTCTAAGTACTATCAAACTCATTGACGAACATCTTCATAACTCCACTCATTTGAAAATGGTCGTGATCATTTTGTTAATTATAACAAACATTTGATGATTATTTTAGAACAATCCACAAAACTAATATGTATTAAACTAATTACTTTTTTGTGTCTAAAGTAATATTTCCGATATTTTAAATTTATAAAGTAATATTGATACCAGGTCAGCACTTAAATAGTAAATATGGATTAAAATTAGTCCAAATTTTCTTAAAATGTTTAGTAAAATATTTTTTTATATTTTCAGTATTGCCCAAGAATAATATGTTTCTTTGCCATACCAAAAACTGTACTCGCGTACCCACATATGGACAGATATCATGCAAAATTCTGTACATATGTGAGTACATCAAGCAACCTCAAAATTAATAAATCTGTAAAAATTTAATCAATCAATTTTGCTTATTGTTTATTACCACAAAATCTCAGGAATCACATATCCTGAAGTCTGGAAAAAAATTAACCAATCAGTTTCTTCGAAAGCACTTCGTTAGCTAATAGTCTTTGTTAGTCTTTTTTTCAATTTCAATGACCAAAACCCAAGATTAGTATTCTATTTCATGTTGGTAATTATAAACCCGTGATCTATTACCAATAAAAATTTAAGTTGAATTTTATGAACTCTGGTACAATCATTTTTTTCAATACCATAAATCAATTTTTCCAATACTATAACACCTGAGATTTATTTTGATTATTCATTACAGTGTGAATAATTTAATATCATACTAGTAGTTAAGTGTAATATGTCTGTATCTAACTTATTTTTGTGCCAAGAAATGACGCAATGGTGACATAAATTACATCGCCTTCAGCTTTAATCAGTTCTGATAATCTGGTAACAATTACATCTTGGACGGAATGAGAGTTGTTATGACAGAATAACGTCTTCGGAGACTATTTCGACAAACATATCACCTCCCTATGATTCAATTCTTTCAACCCTTTTGAACACAGTTGAATTTACTCAGTTCTTATCCACAAAGACAAATTGCTCAGAGTTTTTATTTTATTTCGAATCATTTTTGAAAAGAAACTATCTACAAATAAAGTTGAATTGTTCATTTTATAATACAGCTAGATTTACTGACTGGAAGTATAAATACAGACTATCCTGAATAAGCGAAAGGCCAAGGTAGCCCAATAGCTTACCTGCTATCCTCTGGACTGCTAGATCCTGGGTTCGATTTTCACTCTCTTCCATAATTTTACTGGAGGTAAACAAAGGACATTAATGCCTTCTTTCTTATGCCTGTACGATGTCAGGTTCAACTTAATAATAATTTTCAAGCAGAAAATTAAAACCAATAGCATAAAACTAAAATAATATTCAACATTAATAAAATAATAAAATAACATAACTATTATTTAATTAATTTAAATAAGAACATTTCTAATTGACATCAGTGTGCTGAAATTACTTTATCAAGCTAATAGTATATCAAGATATATATCACATATGAACTAAATCAAGCAACTATGCCAATTTAAATAAAGATAGTTTTATTTGTTGGCAAATTAAATCGAAATATTATTAATCTGCCTTGAATAGTTGTGTAATATACAATCAAGTTGGTGCACTGAAAAGCCCGATATAATAGAGTTACCAATTTTAAAATGAAGGAGCAGTTTTACATTTACAATATCCAGTGAGGAGCATAGTTATACGATGGTTATTTAAATCTTGATATTTATTTGATAGCCATGTCAGCATTAAAGAAAAGATTGTTTCGTGTGGCATGTCTTTGAAGTTTGAAGTGTGACGTGATATCTTTTCTTATTGAATTTTCCGTAAGAAATCAATCTCTGCCAACTTCTCAACATATGTCTTAGAGAAACAATTGAAACATTTTTACCAAGATTTCTCTGTTAAAATGATATTGGCCAATGAACTTTTATTAAATATGTCCATTGAATTACTGTATTGTGAAAATCAATTCACACCTTCACTTAATATATTAATGATTTTTTTTCGGATCGCTTCGAATTATTGAATAATACTCTTATTTTGATCTATAATATCAATATAAATCTATATTGATCTATAACTAAATATAGTTCTTATATTGATCTATAAATGGAGTAAAGTTAGCTCAGTAGTTAAGTGCTCGCCTCTGAACTGGTAAGTTTGGAACTTATAAGTTTGGTATAACGTCATTTTGTCAGTAAACTTATAACGAAAGATTTTCATTATGTCAATTACGTCTCATACATTGCATTGTCAGTTAACAAATCAGAAAGTAATTCATCCAGAACACTAAATCGACAGTAAACTGATAACAAGTTATTTATTCATCACGTTATAATGTGTCAGTACTTTATGCCATAGTAGGCTACATCCTCAGCAAACTTACTACAAAACAATTACATCACTAGCTATTATTCTGGGAGGCCAGGTTAACGCTCGCCTATAAACTGGTATGTTCAAGGTTTGATATCCACCCTAGCATGTGAGAGGTGAGTATGTCGTCTCTCGGAGAGGACATTAAACAAGTACTCACTAAGATCCATACACTAAATACACTTGAGTTAGGCAAAATTTAGGATTCCAAATGTAGAATCACTTTCATTCTGTGACATCACAAAGGGGCTTAAATTACCACCTTTAATTATGATATCACTATTAAGATAGTAATGTAATTGTAATCTCTTACATAGTAAGTTACTCAATAAAGTAATTTTATCTTATGATAATTCACTGGTGATCCAGTACATCATTAATAAGCTATTTAAAAACATTTTTGTAGAGTAGAAGTAATCTTATATGGTTAGTGATTTAATCATGAAGTAATTTGATATTGGGTAATTTAATATACCTCCCGATGCAACATACTCGTATTTTCAATTACCCACTCTAGTCTTCGATTTATTTTCATAGCTGGTGAATAAGTCTGAGGACATAGTCTCTCGGAGAGGATGTTAAGCAGTCGGTCCATAGCCTGTACGATGTCAGGTACTCGTTAAAGATATCTACTCAAAATATACGTCAGTTAGGAAAAATTTATGATTTACATTGTAAAATCAATCTTCTTTGTATGGTATCACAAAGAGACAATGTTTGGCCTATATATGTTCCGTATGGGATTACCACGGCAAACTAACCTAACTTATGCTGGTAAAGTATGTTGTTTCATGTAGTCCTGATAAAGTAAACAAATAAGGATGGCTTAGTTCACTACATATTTGTACTGAACCAAAAATTCAACTGCAGTTACAATTATCTAGTTAGCATCTCTAATCTAGAGAAGAATAGAGAGAATAATGCATGTATTTTCAGATAAATAAATGTATTGTAGATACAGAGATAATAATGTTAACAAAAAGCAATACTCAGTTCATAATTTTTACTTAGGTTGAACTAATATTTCTGTTATTCGATCTAATACCCTAAATATGTCAAACATTTTCATCGACAATACCGATGAAAGGACAAACAACTGTATCAATTTAAATAATGATAGTTTCGTATTATATTATTAATCTGTATTGAATAGTAATATACGATCAAGATAGTGCACTTAAAATCCCGATATAGTGGAGTTAACAATTGAAAAATGAAGGAGAAGTTTTACATTTACAATATCCATGAGGAGCATAGTTATACGATGGTTATTTAAATATTAATATTTATTTGATAGCCATGTGAGCATTATAGAAAAGATTGTTTTAGAAATATAGTTATATTTGTTTTTCTAGAATTCTCCCGTTCCTTCTAGAACGGGTGTGAAGTTAACCAACATTGGGCTTGAGTACCTCTTGAATGGGAGACACTGTCCACCATTGGTGCACCGAACAATCTGGCTCACTCGTGATTGACAGATTACGATTCATAAATGAGACTCACTTTACTCATCAAATAGGATAAAATATGTAAAACCTGCCTGTGTAGACGTTGGAAAACAAAGACAAAACGTTCCTGTAAATTCTTGTTTCATAAATATCTTACAATTTCATAAATGATGAATACAATTATAATCATTTTAAATTCTAAAACATAACTATAATTTGATGTCAGTTTTTTCTGAATGTAATTTTTTTTAATTTTTTTAATTTTAATTTAAAATTGAAAAAATTGTTTGGATTGGTTGGTTTTGGAGTAAGTTTGCGAGTTCTAATCAACGATAAGCGGAGAATCTTGGTGGAAACAGATCAGGTTTTATTGGAAAACTTAGTGGTGGAGTAGTTAAACGGTAAACCTGGTTCCGTTTTGGCTGGCTTACCACCGACCAACCTCGACCATTTAATTCCAAACTAAGTTCAAACCCTGTCCCAACCCCA